>CANNZV010001072.1:187866-219820 GCA_947561585.1 Caprella mutica
GTATAGTGTAATATATAGCCTGTATATTAGAGTATAGTGTAATATATAGCCTGTACATTAGAGTATAGTGTAATATATAGCCTGTATATTAGAGTATAGTGTAATATATTTAAGACTGTTCGCAAACAGTTTTGTTACCCAAGCTTTCGTTTTCTATCTCGTTTTTTAGCTAATTAGAACAGTAAATAAATATGCAAAAGATGGTACTAATTACATAATGATGTAGTTTGTATTTAAATAAATGATTATGAATTTTAATGACATTAGAATTAATGTACACACTTTTATAGTTTGTGTGTATATTGTACAGTGACTATTTTCTTGTACTTTACTCTATAATAACTTTTTCCTAATAGTTCATATAATTCACTATATTTGATGTACACATTTTCAGTCTAATGATTTGGTTTATTTACTTGTGGTTATTTCAGCACAAGAAATGACATTAATTTAGTTTTTGTGTGTCTCCTCGTGATTAAAAGCCAAGACTATCATTACTTTTTCAACATTTTTAATCAATGAACTAAACACAAAAGTTTGATTATTCCTCAGAAATTAAGGTTTTCTTTTAATTGTAATTAAGAGTAAATTAGTAAAAAGTTAAATAGAAACAATTAATTTCAGTTTACACAAAAAGTAAGAAATTTTGATGATTTGCTGTAATTAATGAATTAGTACAGCGAGATTATATTAATATATTTAATTGCATTAGATTGTTTGGGGTACATTATTTACGTACTTTTAAGAATTGAATTAATTCGAATTAAAATTTAATGTATTAATATAAAATGTCTTGCTGATTCGATATGAATTATACTTTATTGGTCAATGGTATTTCTCACTATTTATTGTGGTAACAAAATTAAAGATTTTTGTTGAGTTTAATTACTGTTATTGTATTTATTTCATTTATTAATTATAGTAAAGATATAATGCTTTGAAATTCTAGTAAATTGGAACAGTAAAATTCTGTAATATTATTAAGACACTTCTCATGTTTATAGGTACTTATCTCAGATTATATTTTATATGCTGTTTCTATTCTATTCCCCTAAATAATACACTGCAATAAAAATTAATAATAGAAATATATATGATTGAAACAAAAATTCATATAATTTTTATCTTTATTTCAGTTAATATTTTAGGCTATTTAAGTTGTAGTTTTGGATTTTTTCTTTCAAATCAAGCTTTGAAATTCCGAGTATACAGGGTGGCGCAAAAAAAGGAAACCCATTTTCAAATTAGTTTATTTTACAAACTATCAAAGCTAGAAATTTTCTAAAGACACAATTTTATTCGTTCATTTTTTTTGCATCTATCTTGATAATTTGTTAAGAGTTACGACAAAAAACATCCTGCAGCGAATTAAAAAAGGTAAATAAAAAGGGCTTGCGCGAGCATGAAATATATGAAGAAAAATCATAAAAGGTATAATTCATTTTATATGAATGTAAAAACATTAAATTCTATTATTTTTTGTAACATAAAAGAGAAAGTAAACAAATAATTACCATTTGAAAATTGTTTTTTGACGGTAAAATTGATATATTTATAAAATCAGTTTGCCGTTAATCTTTATCTCCTATTCGATACCCTCAAAATGCAGCTTTCAAAAGAGAAAAGAGTTTGTGTTGTGACAATTTTTTTAAACTCTGAAAGTTTTACGCAGGTTCAACCACACTTTGAACAACGCTTTCTGGAAAGATTTCCAACAACTATAAAACCGTATTGAAAAATGTTAATAAGTTCAAAACTGAAGAAACCACCTTAAATTTGACAGTTTATTGAGAATACAAAAATATCAATCAGTAAGTAAGGATTAGACATCACTAAAGACACATTTCAATAAATTGTTAAACACGATGTGAAGTATCATCCTTAGAAGATGCATGTAAGGTTCGAACTCTTAGAACTGATTTACCGCACCGCCTAAATTTTGCAAAACGGTTTCTGCAACGAAATGCACATTTTGTAGAAGATATCGTGATTGGTGATGAAGATGTATTTCCATGAATGAAAGAATTAATAAGAAAAGCGTTAATTGAATGAAAAATTGTAGGATTTTTATTTTTACTACTACCATATGAAAATAAATTATTCCTATTATGAATTTTTATATGTATTTCGTGCTAGCGCAAGCCCTTTTTATTATTATTTTTTTTTAATTCACTGTAGGATGTTTAATTTTTGTCCTGACTAACCTAACTTTCCTTTTTCTTTTTCCCCTGTATTGTTAACAATTAGTTGAATGTTCCTTTTTCTTTTTCCCCTGTATTGTTAACAATTAGTTGAATGTTCCTTTTTCTTTTTCCCCTGTATTGTTAACAATTAGTTGAATGTTCCTTTTTCTTTTTCCCCTGTATTGTTAACAATTAGTGAATGTTATATGAAGCTGAAGATGTTGGTACCTACATGGTTAGAGGTGAACAGTTATCTAAAATAATATTATAAATATGATCTTCTTTAATTCCAAACCATGAAAGCAAATTCTAAAAAATAAAGCAAAGGATGAAATATTTTGAATAAAATACAAAATACATTTCTATAATTTACTTTATTTTATATTTTTAAATATAATTACGTATTTAGTTTCAGTAACTAACCTGACTGTTCCTTTCTAGTTTAGCTATCAACCATTGCACAGTTTTCTCTTTTTCACCCCTCTGTCACCTCTTTGCCAATGTTGGTGCCTGTTAGTGACTGTTAAATCAGTCAACAAACGATACAAACACTGTGAAAATATCTCTGTGAAATGGCAACACTGTCACTGATGTTAAGTTTCTGCAACACTAAGCATCATCTCTATACCACAATAAATAATTAGGCGAAAATACAATGGTAATTAACATTACTATTGTAATATAAATATATTACACTTATTGTCTATAGTCTTACGGTATATATTTTCGTCAACAATTCCTGTGTAATGTTTGGAATTATTTAACACAGACATTGGGCAAATATTTGTCGCAATATGGAGCATATTAAAGGATCTGGCGGTGGTACTTTAGAGACTGCGGTGTGAATTTTAGCGGCAAGTGACATCGGAACCAGACTATCATCTACGATATCATTTATTATTTAATATCTAAATTATTATCTAATATCTAATAAATTATTTAAGATCTAATAACTTATTTAATATCTAATAAATTATCTAATACATAAGTTGTCATCCAATATCTTATCTATTATCTAACATTCGATGGTATTTCATCGTAGGATAATACCTCACTGTTTTAATGGTTTCTTTATATTCTAATTTGTTCTTGAAGATTATAAAAAAACACAAAAAAATATTATTGTATTAAATAAAATAAAAATTCTACAATGTATGCTGCATGTACATATATAATATATAAGTGGCTATTTTTATCATAAAAAAGTTTTATCAATTATTTTAACTGCAAATTAAACTATGGATAACTTGTACAATAAGAATCAAGACATAGTAAAACACTAAGCACAGTAATAATAAATAAAGTAAATACGTTCTAAATATCGAAAAAATAAATTGACTGTTTTATTTTGCATTCAAAATACATCAATAAAAAGTATTGGAATGAAAAAGAGAATTATTGTTTCCGGACATCATATGAGGAAAATAATAGTACCTACCACGCGTGCAAAGTAATAGAGGATGTGAATGCAAAGTAGGTAACGTTATCGCTATTATTTAGTAACATTTAATTCAAAGTATCTGTTAATGTTGTAGATTACAATAATGTTATTAAAAGATATATTATTGAATAAAATGTTATATTTTTAATTACTTAATTACAATGAACACTACATTAAAAATATCCATTTTATGAATACATACTAACAAAATAATATATTTATATATGAATATATATTGGAGCTATCGTTACCTGTTTATGTTACCTGTCTATACCACCCCTCTATACCACCCCCCTCTTTACCACCCCTCTATACCACCCCTCTATACCTCCCCCTCTATACCACCCCTCTATACCACCCCCTCTATACCACCCCTCTATACCACCCCCTCTACACCACCCCCTCTATACCACCCCTCTATACCACCCCCTCTACACCACCCCTCTATACCACCCCCTCTATACCACCCCCTCTATACCACCCCTCTATACCACCCCTCTATACCACCCCCTCTATACCACCCCTCTATACCACTCCCTCTATACCACCCCTCTATACCACCCCCTCTATACCACCCCTCTATATCACCCCCTCTATACCACCCCCTCTATACCACCCCTCTCCCGGGCAAGAAGGTTTTATTCCTGGGATATTCCCTTAATATCTACAGTATTCCCTCCTAGTCTGCACTCACAGTTTGATGATGAAGGAATATTCCTGTAACAATAATATTGGATACCATTCAAATTCTTATACGAGGGAATATTCCAGGAATATTGGAGAGTTACAGTATTCGGTCAGATATCATCCTAGGATATTCAGGGAATATCATATTTCTATAGTATTCCATGCGAAACAAATTGGATTATTGTTGGAATATATATTTTTGATAGCATTCCATTATGAATATCCCATATATATCCCAAGAATTTTCAAGCTAGTTACATATAATAGTATTCCAAAAATATAACGAAGGCATATCCCTGGAACATTTGGGATCTACAGTATTCTTAGAGAAACAATGACGGAATGAAACGGGAATCGAATGAAAAATTTTACTTCCTAAGAAATACTTTTGAACATCCCTGGAACTATTTCAATATTTTTGATAAGGAATATATCCCATTGGGTTATATGAAGGAATGTTCCTGGAAGAAGGGAAATTTAAAGTATGCATTTCAAACAACAAAGGAATGTCAATTGAATCGAACGATGATTTTTTCTATTTCCTTAGAGTTTGGTTGTCTAATTTGAAAACTAAGAAACGTTAGTTTGTGAGATGAACTGTTGTAATTTGGATTTCAGATGTTCTCTTCTAATTTTTACCATCTATATAATTTTTAACGCTACTTGTAGTTTTTGAGAATAGCGCAAGAGTTAAGCTCTTCGTCTATGAGGTGTTAGATTTTCGTGTTAGGTATGTGCTTCCATTTTCATCTTCTATTAATACAAAACTCCTTCACGGAGCTTTTCTGCATCCATGAGCTTTGTCACCGATTTATAATGTAACTTCTTCTATAAGTCAGTTTCCTTTCTGGTTGCTTCTTCCAGTCTCTTGTATTTCAAAACGTCAGCGTTATGGCCTTTTGTTCTAGAGCAGATACTAAACAACCAAGTAAATTAAAAATATCGATCTAAATGAATAGAATATCGGATCAGTAAATTTAATGCTGGCTCCCTATTAGAAATTAGTAGTACCTACAAAAATTACTTATTTCGTTTGTATGAAATGCGAAACTACTAAAAGTTGCGAATCAGGTAGCCAAAATATTTTTTATCCAATTTAGTTTTCGCCTTGCAGCACTGCAGTTCAGACGTAATTGACGGCCGGGCTATAATAGATAGTAGTTAAATTAGTGTCAATTCAAGAAAAAAGAGTTTAGTATTGTGATTGTAAATGTTTACCGTATGTACACCATTATTTCATATTTCATCAACAGCAGTTATCACTCAACAATTTTAAATTTTGGTTTAAAGTTAAGTATTGATATCTGGTGATAACGGAATAAGAGTAGGGTCAAGCATGTAAATTGCGGCACACTAACTAACTGCGGCTTCTAGCAACATACACATCATATATTCAAAACACACGTTAAAAACTTAAATTAATAAATTATAGCATGCACTGCGCTCCATTTGATAGCTATGCAACATATTAATGGAATTTTGGTTTAGAATTGAAATGCAATTAAAAATTAAAATGCTGCAATTTACCTGCATGAACCTACTTACCGTACTATTTTAGTTTGTAGGCCTATTTCTATTCATATATACTCAGTTTATACTTTAATTGTAAATGTGTTCACTATGTTAATTTATATTACGAAATGTTTATGAATATTTAGCTATAACCTAGGTTAAACAATATATATTCTCTAGCCTCTGTAAGTGAAATATAAAATTTCATAAAATTATTTCTTCAGTGACCTGTTCTTTAACTGACTAGATATTAATATTAAAATTTTAAAAGTGCCAATAATGATTTTCAGTGTTAATAATGTTCATAGCTTTTCTTCGTTCATGAGCCCTTTCTTGTTTTACTTTAATTTGATTTTTTTACTTTTTTGACCCTTATGGTTTCTCAAAACCTTTTTCCTTATCTAATTCTGTATTCCCTTTACTATCTACTTTTTCATCTCTTAAAATTTGAATGAATCACTTATGTTTTTTATTTAGTTTATGGATTAACTTATTGAATACAGATTATTGATAGATGATAATTAATTATTTTATTTCTTTTTAGGTACCACTGTCACAGTTTCTGGCAATATGGTTTACTTTAAGAAGTTACAAATCTAGAGACATGTCCTCTTCATTTCATTGTGTGAACTATATAGTATGAAGTGCGTGCACTAAAACTATAGCTGCGCTGACACCACTAGATTCACTTCATAGTCGAGAATATCAATGAATTTAAGAATAATGACAAAATTAAGTGCTTGATTGAATGAATTTGCTCCAGGTTAATGTAAAGAACCAAATGGAAAAGACTTTGTACTAGTTGTCACACAGGAAAGTAGCTCATAGCAAATTAAGCTACCACCAATCAATTATTGTAGTGGTCAATAATTTCGCAAAAAGATACGATAGCACTGTTGAGTGTTGACTGCATTAACAGATGGAAGAAGAAAATGAGAAGGTGATGGGAAATGAAACCTGTGAGCTTTTCTTAACTACATAAAAATTGAAAACATTGCAATTGAAAAGTACAACCATAGCGGTATAGAATAAATAAGAAATATCTAGTGAAAAATACTGAGAGTTTATAGAACATAAATAGAGCCTCAACAACATAAAAACAAGTTGCCCAGGAATTAATTTGTGCTTGATTACATTATGCTCTTTCTAAATCATGTACTATTTGATATTTTAATAAAATGATAGACTTATGTTTAGTTTCTTTCATTTCATCCCAGTACAAAAGGACAATTGTGGAAATACCTAGATTTAAGCAATGTGTCCTGTAATTAAAGTGGTAATATTCGTAGATTTTTTTATACAGTTATTTGTTCAAGTTAAACTTCTTGGTGTATAGCTATGTGACAATTAAGTTATGCACTCAAGTGAATAGTGATACATGGCCAGTGATCCCTCTTCTTTTGGATGTCTTATTCCATTGGTACTTCTTCAATATTCCCTCTTTCTTTGGATGACTCATTCAAAAGATATCCCTTCAATATTCCCTCTTCCTTTAGTTGTCTTATTCCATATGTATTCCTTCAATATGCCCTCCTCATTTAGATGCCTTATTTCCATAGGTATTCCTTCAATATTCCCTCTTCCTTAAGATGTCCTCTTCCATATGTATTCCTTCAATATTCCCTTCTCATTTAGATGTCTTATTCCATAGGTATTCCTTCAATATTCCCTCGTCCTTTAGATGTCCTATTCCATATGTATTCCTTCAATATTCTCTCCTCATTTAGATGTCTTATTCCATAGGTTTTCCTTCAATATTCCCTCTTCCTTTAGATGTCCTATTCCATAGGTATTCCTTCAATATTCCCTCTTCCTTTAGATGTCTTCTTCCATAGGTATTCCTTCAATATTCCCTCTTCCTTTAGATGTCCTCTTCCATAGGTATTCCTTCAATATTCCCTCTTACTTTAATGTCTTATTCCATTGGTATTCCTTCATTATTCCATTGAGATTCATCTCTGCGATTCCCTTGAGTTTCCCTTGTGATTTATGGGACTATTCCATAAAAGTGTCAAAAAACTGCATTCCCTGAATATCGAAAAATGATCATCATGGAATATTCCTTGGGAATATTCCGAGAATGTTTTGGGAATATCCATTTTTTGCGCGGGCTATACCACCCCTCTATACCACCCCCTCTATACCACCCTCTCTATACCACCCCCTCTATACCACCCCCTCTATACCACCCCTCTATACCACCCCTCTATACCACCCCCTCTATACCACCCCCTCTACACCACCCCCTCTACACCACCCCCTCTATACCACCCCCTCTATACCACCCCTCTATACCACCCCCTCTACACCACCCCCTCTATACAACCCTCTCTATACCACCCCCTCTATACCACCCCCTCAATACCACCCCTCTATACCACCCCCTCTATACCACCCCTCTATACCACCCCCACTATACCACCCCTCTATACCACCCCCTCTATACCACCCCTCTATACCACCCCCTCTATACCACCCCCTCTATACCACCCCTCTATACCACCCCTCTATACCACCCCCTCTATACCACCCTCTCTATACCACCCCCTCTATACCACCCCCTCTATACTACCCCTCTATACCATCCCTCTATACCACCCCCTCTATACCACCCCTCTATACCACCCCCTCTATACCACCCCTCTATACCACCCCCTCTATACCACCCCTCTATACCACCCCTCTATACCACCCCCTCTATACCACCCCCTCTACACCACCCCGTCTATACCACCCCCTCTATACCACCCCTCTATACCACCCCCTCTATACCACCCCTCTATACCAGCCCCTCTATACCACCCCCTCTATACCACCCCCTCTATACCACCCCTCTATACCACCCCCTCTATACCACCCCCTCTACACCACCTCCTCTACACCACCCCTCTATATAACCAATGTCTTTTTTCCAGAAGTGATGCTACCAATAAATTAAAGGGATGTCATTCAGTTCTTTTTATTTGCTACCAAAGACTACAATAATGTGGGTACTGTTATGTTTTTTGTTATTATGTTGTTAATGTTATTTATATTCTTTATGTTATTTATATTTATTCTATTTTATTTATATTATTTATTTTTATTTTGTATTACGAATATGTGTGTATAACTATGAAGGTAAAGACCGTAAATGTGGAATTATTGGCGCCATAATAGAGTATGCAAACATTTTATGAATAAATTTAAAGTAATATAATGGATTAAAATTTAAAAAGGGTAAATTACAGTATGCGAAATTAAAAATCATTTTCAAAATATTTATTATTTGTACTATTTATTATGAAGTAAAGTTAATATAATTGACTGTTGTGATGCTCCCTATATGTTCTCATGATGCTCCCTCTATGTTCTCATGATGCTCCCTCTATGTTCTCATGATGCTCCCTCTATGTTCTCATGATGCTCCCTCTATGTTCTCATGGTGCTCCCTCTATGTTCTCATGATGCTCCCTCTATGTTCTCATGATGCTCCCTCTATGTTCTCATGATGCTCCCTCTATGTTCTCATGATGCTCCCTCTGTGTTCTCATGGTGCTCCCTCTATGTTCTCATGATGCTCCCTCTATGTTCTCATGGTGCTCCCTCTATGTTCTCTTGATGCTCCCTCTATGTTCTCTTGATGCTCCCTCTATGTTCTCTTGATGCTCCCTCTATGATCTAAAGATGCTCCCTCTATGTTCTCATGGTGCTCCCTCTATGTTCTCATGATGCTCCCTCTATGTTCTCATGATGCTCCCTCTATGTTCTCTTGATGCTCCCTCTATGATCTAAAGATGCTCCCTCTATGTTCTCATGGTGCTCCCTCTATGTTCTCATGATGCTCCCTCTATGTTCTCATGATGCTCCCTCTATGTTCTAAAGATGCTCCCTCTATGTTCTCATGATGCTCCCTCTATGTTCTCATGATGCTCCCTCTATGTTCTCATGATGCTCCCTCTATGTTCTCATGATGCTCCCTCTATGTTCTCTTGATGCTCCCTCTATGTTCTCATGATGCTCCCTCTATGTTCTCATGATGCTCCCTCTATGTTCTCATGATGCTCCCTCTATGTTCTCATGATACTCCCTCTATGTTCTAATGATGCTCCCTCTATGTTCCCATGATGCTCCCTCTATGTTCTCATGATGCTCCCTCTATGTTCTCATGATGCTCCCTCTATGTTCTCATGATGCACCCTCTATGTTCTCATGATGCTCCCTCTATGTTCTCATGATGCTCCCTCTATGTTCTAAAGATGCTCCCTCTATGTTCTCATGATGCTCCCTCTATGTTCTAAAGATGCTCCCTCTATGTTCTCATGATGCTCCCTCTATGATCTAAAGATGCTCCCTCTATGTTCTCATGATACTCCCTCTATGTTCTAAAGATGCTCCCTCTATGTTCTCATGATGCTCCCTCTATGTTCTCTTGATGCTCCCTCTATGTTCTAAAGATGCTCCCTCTATGTTCTAAAGATGCTCCCTCTATGTTCTCATGATGCTCCCTCTATGTTCTCATGATGCTCCCTCTATGTTCTCATGGTGCTCCCTCTATGTTCTCATGATGCTCCCTCTATGTTCTCATGATGCTCCCTCTATGTTCTCTTGATGCTCCCTCTATGTTCTAAAGATGCTCCCTCTATGTTCTCATGATGCTCCCTCTATGTTCTAAAGATGCTCCCTCTATGTTCTCATGATGCTCCCTCTATGATCTAAAGATGCTCCCTCTATGTTCTCATGATACTCCCTCTATGTTCTAAAGATGCTCCCTCTATGTTCTCATGATGCTCCCTCTATGTTCTCTTGATGCTCCCTCTATGTTCTAAAGATGCTCCCTCTATGTTCTAAAGATGCTCCCTCTATGTTCTCATGATACTCCCTCTATGTTCTAAAGATGCTCCCTCTATGTTCTCATGATGCTCCCTCTATGTTCTCTTGATGCTCCCTCTATGTTCTAAAGATGCTCCCTCTATGTTCTAAAGATGCTCCCTCTATGTTCTCATGATGCTCCCTCTATGTTCTCATGATGCTCCCTCTATGTTCTCATGATGCTCCCTCTATGTTCTCATGATGCTCCCTCTATGTTCTCTTGATGCTCCCTCTATGATCTCATGATGCTCTCTCTATGTTCTCCTGATGCTCCCTCTATGTTCTCATGATGCTCCCTCTATGTTCTCTTGATGCTCCCTCTATGTTCTCTTGATGCTCCCTCTATGTTCTCATGATGCTCCCTCTATGTTCTCTTGATGCTCCCTCTATGTTCTAAAGATGCTCCCTCTATGTTCTATAGATGCTCCCTCTATGTTCTCATGATGCTCCCTCTATGTTCTAAAGATGCTCCCTCTATGTTCTCATGATGCTCCTTCTATGATCTAAAGATGCTCCCTCTATGTTCTCATGATACTCCCTCTATGTTCTAAAGATGCTCCCTCTATGTTCTCATGGTGCTCCCTCTATGTTCTCTTGATGCTCCCTCTACGTTCTAAAGATGCTCCCTCTATGTTCTCTTGATGCTCCCTCTATGTTCTCCTGATGCTCCCTCTATGTTCTCCTGATGCTCCCTCTATGTTCTCATGATGCTCCCTCTATGTTCTCTTGATGCTCCCTCTTATGTTCTCTTGATGCTCCCTCTATGATCTAAAGATGCTCCCTCTATGTTCTCATGGTGCTCCCTCTATGTTCTCATGATGCTCCCTCTATGTTCTCATGATGCTCTCTCTATGTTCTCTTGATGCTCCCTCTATGATCTAAAGATGCTCCCTCTATGATCTAAAGATGCTCCCTCTATGTTCTCATGGTGCTCCCTCTATGTTCTCATGATGCTCCCTCTATGTTCTCATAATGCTCCCTCTATGTTCTCATGGTGCTCCCACTATGTTCTCATTATGCTCCCTCTATGTTCTCATGATGCTCCCTCTATGTTCTCATGATGCTCCCTCTATGTTCTCATGATGCTCCCTCTGTGTTCTCATGGTGCTCCCTCTATGTTCTCATGGTGCTCCCTCTATGTTCTCATGATGCTCCCTCTATGTTCTCTTGATGCTCCCTCTATGTTCTCTTGATGCTCCCTCTATGATCTCATGATGCTCTCTCTATGTTCTCCTGATGCTCCCTCTATGTTCTCATGATGCTCCCTCTATGTTCTCTTGATGCTCCCTCTATGTTCTCTTGATGCTCCCTCTTATGTTCTCTTGATGCTCCCTCTGTGTTCTCATGGTGCTCCCTCTATGTTCTCATGATGCTCCCTCTATGTTCTCATGATGCTCTCTCTATGTTCTCCTGATGCTCCCTCTATGTTCTCATGATGCTCCCTCTATGTTCTCTTGATGCTCCCTCTTATGTTCTCTTGATGCTCCCTCTATGATCTAAAGATGCTCCCTCTATGTTCTCATGGTGCTCCCTCTATGTTCTCATGATGCTCCCTCTATGTTCTCATGATGCTCCCTCTATGTTCTCTTGATGCTCCCTCTATGATCTAAAGATGCTCCCTCTATGATCTAAAGATGCTCCCTCTATGTTCTCATGGTGCTCCCTCTATGTTCTCATGATGCTCTCTCTATGTTCTCATGATGCTCCCTCTATGTTCTCATGATGCTCCCTCTATGTTCTCATGATGCTCCCTCTATGTTCTCATAATGCTCCCTCTATGTTCTCATGATGCTCCCTCTATGTTCTCATGATGCTCCCTCTATGTTCTCATGGTGCTCCCTCTATGTTCTCATGATGCTCCCTCTGTGTTCTCATGGTGCTCCCTCTATGTTCTCATGATGCTCCCTCTATGTTCTCATGGTGCTCCCTCTATGTTCTCATGATGCTCCCTCTATGTTCTCATGATGCTCTCTCTATGTTCTCTTGATGCTCCCTCTGTGTTCTCATGGTGCTCCCTCTATGTTCTCATGATGCTCCCTCTATGTTCTCTTGATGCTCCCTCTATGATCTAAAGATGCTCCCTCTATGATCTAAAGATGCTCCCTCTATGTTCTCATGGTGCTCCCTCTATGTTCTCATGATGCTCTCTCTATGTTCTCTTGATGCTCCCTCTATGTTCTCATGATGCTCCCTCTATGTTCTCATGATGCTCCCTCTATGTTCTCTTGATGCTCCCTCTATGTTCTCATGATGCTCCCTCTATGTTCTCATAATGCTCCCTCTATGTTCTCATGGTGCTCCCTCTATGTTCTCATGGTGCTCCCTCTATGTTCTCATGATGCTCCCTCTATGTTCTCATGGTGCTCCCTCTATGTTCTCATGGTGCTCCCTCTATGTTCTCATGGTGCTCCCTCTATGTTCTCATGATGCTCCCTCTATGTTCTCTTGATGCTCCCTCTATGATCTAAAGATGCTCCCTCTATGATCTAAAGATGCTCCCTCTATGTTCTCATGGTGCTCCCTCTATGTTCTCATGATGCTCTCTCTATGTTCTCATGATGCTCCCTCTATGTTCTCATGATGCTCCCTCTATGTTCTCATGATGCTCCCTCTATGTTCTCATAATGCTCCCTCTATGTTCTCATGATGCTCCCTCTATGTTCTCATGATGCTCCCTCTATGTTCTAAAGATGCTCCCTCTATGTTCTCATGGTGCTCCCTCTATGTTCTCATGATGCTCCCTCTATGTTCTCATGATGCTCCCTCTATGTTCTCATGATGCTCCCTCTATGTTCTCATGATGCTCCCTCTATGTTCTCATGATGCTCCCTCTGTGTTCTCATGGTGCTCCCTCTATGTTCTCATGATGCTCCCTCTATGTTCTCATGGTGCTCCCTCTATGTTCTCATGATGCTCCCTCTATGTTCTCATGGTGCTCCCTCTATGTTCTCATGGTGCTCCCTCTGTGTTCTCATGGTGCTCCCTCTATGTTCTCATGATGCTCCCTCTATGTTCTCATGATGCTCTCTCTATGTTCTCTTGATGCTCCCTCTATGTTCTCTTGATGCTCCCTCTATGTTCTCATGATGCTCCCTCTATGTTCTCATAATGCTCCCTCTATGTTCTCATGGTGCTCCCTCTATGTTCTCTTGATGCTCCCTCTATGATCTAAAGATGCTCCCTCTATGTTCTCATGGTGCTCCCTCTATGTTCTCATGATGCTCCCTCTATGTTCTCATGATGCTCCCTCTATGTTCTCATGATGCTCCCTCTATGTTCTCATGATGCTCCCTCTATGTTCTCATGATGCTCCCTCTGTGTTCTCATGGTGCTCCCTCTATGTTCTCATGATGCTCCCTCTATGTTCTCATGATGCTCTCTCTATGTTCTCTTGATGCTCCCTCTATGTTCTCTTGATGCTCCCTCTATGTTCTCATGATGCTCCCTCTATGTTCTCATAATGCTCCCTCTATGTTCTCATGGTGCTCCCTCTATGTTCTCTTGATGCTCCCTCTATGATCTAAAGATGCTCCCTCTATGTTCTCATGGTGCTCCCTCTATGTTCTCATGATGCTCCCTCTATGTTCTCATGATGCTCCCTCTATGTTCTCTTGATGCTCCCTCTATGATCTAAAGATGCTCCCTCTATGTTCTCATGGTGCTCCCTCTATGTTCTCATGATGCTCCCTCTATGTTCTCATGATGCTCCCTCTATGTTCTCATGGTGCTCCCTCTATGTTCTCATGATGCTCCCTCTATGTTCTCATGATGCTCCCTCTATGTTCTCATGATGCTCCCTCTATGTTCTCATGATGCTCCCTCTGTGTTCTCATGGTGCTCCCTCTATGTTCTCATGATGCTCCCTCTATGTTCTCATGGTGCTCCCTCTATGTTCTCATGATGCTCCCTCTATGTTCTCATGATGCTCTCTCTATGTTCTCATGATGCTCTCTCTATGCTCCCTCTATGTTTATATTTTTTCCAGAATATTGATTATATATATAAATTATTATAGTGTAAGGTAGATAATAGTTCAAGCTGAAGGTAGTAAACTGTACGATCTTTTGTTATGCTGCGCCTTGATACGAATTTTAGACTCTTCTGCGCATTAACAAATACGTACATATGAATGTACCGATGTGACCCTGCAGTATTAGATTACATACTTTATATACTATACAGCGGGTTGAACACTTTTTTCATGGCATCCGTAAACTGCACAAACAACCATGGACAAATCCTTATACATATACTATTTAACCAACTGTATAGTATATAGAGTATGTAATGTAATATTGCAGGGTCACATCTGAGTGTTCGTAAGTTCGTATTTGTTTATGCGCAGAAGAGTCTAAAACTCGTATCAATGCATTTAGTTCAAGGTAATACTGAATTCAGCCAGTTTAGTCAAATAAAACGAAGTTAAAGAATAAATAACATACTTTGTTTCTATTTAAATTACATATACCGGGTCATCGAAGCGTCTTTCACAACGAAAATGTAATCATCTTGATATGAACCTCTACCTCGTAGTTATTATACCCTGCTTAAAACAATCAAACTATTTTAAAGTTCATTGTATACTAATTAATGTCATTTGTTTATAATATTATTTCCTGATATCATGGAAATGAGAATGTAATTACCAGGGTGTAAATGCCCTTTTCTCACCGTAAATACGTACCATGAACATGCAAACAGAACTGATGATATGGTCTGCATTAAATGGAGAAGTGCGGTATGTGGAGCCTGGAAAATATTTACATTATGTGGATACACACACCTACACACACACACAAACACACACACAGACACCTACACGCCTCTTATTCCTATGATGGTGTGAGAGTATAAAGTATTAGAGGGACAAAGCAAATCACACCTCTATTACACTATTAGGAAACATATTGACCAAAGTACACTTAGTACACTGTACTGTACTATGTACAGTGAACTAAGTACACTGTACTTAGTTCAGTACAGTGTACTGTACTTTAATACACTGTATTTTAGTAAACTGTACTGTACTTTAATACACTGTACTTTAGTTTACTGTACTTTAGACTAACAGCTACTACCAAACTAACTAGTACCGATCTTCACTTCAGTCATCAAATAGCTACCTAATTACTTCATACCGTAGCACAGTAATTACAGTGTGACAATGCAGAGAGTGACTGTAGCGCAGCAGCCTCCCAATTGGTTAGTTAATTTGCAAAGGAGGGGGGGGGGGGAACTCGCCTCCTATTGGCTGGGAATGTTTGCGAATTTTTTGCACCCTTTGTCATAAGAATGGGGTAATATTTATAGGGTGGATGGGGTAATATATATAGGGTGGATGGGGTGATATTTATAGGGTGGATGGGGTAATATTTATAGGGTGGATGGGGTAATATTTATAGGGTGGATGGGGTAATATTTATAGGGTGGATGGGGTGATATTTATAGGGTGGATGGGGTAATATTTATAGGGTGGATGGGGTGATATTTATAGGGTGGATGGGGTGATATTTATAGGGATATATGAAAGAAAGAATTTTGTATTTTGATGCCTATCCCAAGCAACACAAGTTAATGGGGCCCATGTTGGCACTAGGTGTACAAATCGTATTGGTACTGTGTGGTTTTTTGCAAAATGGGCCAACATGGTGACAGCATGGGCTGTTATGTCGAAACCATCTTGGCCCAAGATGTTGCCGATATGTTAATCAGTTTCAGTCATTTAATGTTGACACGTTATATAGGGATCAGATTGGGCCAGTATAACAATTCCGTGGGACGGATTCGCCATAATGAACCAACCTTCTCCCAAGGTAACATTCCATGAGAATAGAAAACCACATTATCCCCATGTAATTTCTAGGCTACTTTTCAGTCTGCCATCTCTTGCCCATCTAACCATCTAGTGCCCATGTAGGCACAATGTGTCATGGTTGCTTGGGATATACTTCCTATAAACAAGCTCTTCGTCTTATATTGAATTCCCAAATTAGTTTTGAATTTTTTTATAGACAAACAGTGTATTTTGTTTGTTACTGGCTATTGCTGAAAAAAATCAATTCTTCTTCTAGAACTAAATCTACTTTTATTAATTTATTTTTAATATTAGTGGTATAGATTAAAACTGTCACTATATCTTCTCTAAACCCACGCAATTTAACTCATAATGTGAGGCAACTTACGGCAACTTCTCTAGCCATGTCTGATTGCCTGTATTTCTTTCCTTGTATTATATTGTATTATATTGGTCCTAAGTGACTTTATATTAGATATGAGTATTAATAGGACAATAGGGATTAACAGGATTCCTTCCTTCACCTCCTAACTCCTTCCCCCAGCTCCTAACTCCTTCCCCACCTCCTAACTCCTTCCCCACCTCCTAACTCCTTCCCCCACCTCCAAACTCTTTCCCCCACCTCCTAACTCCTTCCCCACCTCCTAACTCCTTCCCCCAGCTCCTAACTCCTTCCCCACCTCCTAACTCCTTCCCCACCTCCTAACTCCTTCCCCCACCTCCTAACTCCTTCCCCCACCTCCTAACTCCTTCCCCACCTCCTAACTCCTTCCTCCAGCTCCTAACTCCTTCCCCACCTCCTAACTCCTTCCCCACCTCCTAACTCCTTCCCCACCTCCTAACTCCTTCCCCCACCTCCAAACTCTTTCCCCCACCTCCTAACTCCTTCCCCACCTCCTAACTCCTTCCCCCAGCTCCTAACTCCTTCCCCACCTCCTAACTCCTTCCCCACCTCCTAACTCCTTCCCCCACCTCCTAACTCCTTCCCCCACCTCCTAACTCCTTCCCCACCTCCTAACTCCATCCCCCAGCTCCTAACTCCTTCCCCACCTCCTAACTCCTTCCCCACCTCCTAACTCCTTCCCCCACCTCCTAACTCCTTCCCCCAACTCCTAACTCCTTCCTTCACCTCCTAACTCCTTCCCCCACCTCCTAACTCCTTCCCCCACCTCCTAACTCCTTCCCCCACCCCCTAACTCCTTCCCCCATGTTTCTCTGTAGGAAATTAGGCAATCAGGACCTCATTGAAAACTTTGCTGTGACAGAAAGAGTTGAGGGAAATGAACCAAAGGTGAACAGGGATGCAGGGGTTAGAAAGGTGAACAGGGATGCAGGGGTTAGAAAGGTGAACAGGGATGCAGGGGCTAGAAAGGTGAACAGGGATGCAGGGGCTAGAAAGGTGAGCAGGGATGCAGGGGCTAGAAAGGTGAGCAGGGATGCAGGGGCTAGAAAGGTGAACAGGGATGTAGGGGTTAGAAAGGTGAACAGGGATGCAGGGGTTAGAAAGGTGAACAGAGATGCAGGGGCTAGAAAGGTGAACAGGGATGCAGGGGCTAGAAAGGTGAGCAGAGATGCAGGGGCTAGAAAGGTGAACAGGGATGCAGGGGTTAGAAAGGTGAACAGGGATGCAGGGGTTAGAAAGGTGAACAGGGATGCAGGGGCTAGAAAGGTGAACAGGGATGCAGGGGCTAGAAAGGTGAACAGGGATGCAGGGGTTAGAAAGTTGAACAGGGATGCAGGGGCTAGAAAGGTGAACAGGGATGCAGGGGCTAGAAAGGTGAACAGGGATGCAGGGGCTAGAAAGGTGAACAGGGATGCAGGGGCTAGAAAGGTGAACAGGGATGCAACGGTTAGAAAGTTGAACAGGGATGCAGGGGCTAGAAAGTTGAACAGGGATGCAGGGGCTAAAAAGGTGAGCAGGGATGCAGGGGCTAGAAAGGTCAACAGGGATGCAGGGGCTAGAAAGGTAAACAGGGATGCAGGGGCTAGAAAGGTGAGCAGGGATGCAGGGGCTAGAAAGGTGAACAGGGATGCAGGGGCTAGAAAGGTGAACAGGGATGCAGGGGTTAGAAAGTTGAACAGGGATGCAGGGGCTAGAAAGGTGAACAGGGATGCAGGGGCTAGAAAGGTGAGCAGAGATGCAGGGGCTAGAAAGGTGAACAGGGATGCAGGGGTTAGAAAGGTGAACAGGGATGCAGGGATTAGAAAGGTGAACAGGGATGCAGGGGCTAGAAAGGTGAACAGGGATGCAGGGGCTAGAAAGGTGAACAGGGATGCAGGGGTTAGAAAGTTGAACAGGGATGCAGGGGCTAGAAAGGTGAACAGGGATGCAGGGGCTAGAAAGGTGAACAGGGATGCAGGGGCTAGAAAGGTGAACAGGGATGCAACGGTTAGAAAGTTGAACAGGGATGCAGGGGCTAGAAAGGTGAGCAGGGATGCAGGGGCTAGAAAGGTGAACAGGGATGCAGGGGCTAGAAAGGTGAACAGGGATGCAGGGGCTAGAAAGGTGAACAGGGATGCAGGGGCTAGAAAGGTGAGCAGGGATGCAGGGGCTAGAAAGGTGAACAGGGATGCAGGGGCTAGAAAGGTGAACAGGGATGCAGGGGTTAGAAAGTTGAACAGGGATGCAGGGGCTAGAAAGGTGAACAGGGATGCAGGGGCTAGAAAGGTGAACAGGGATGCAGGGGCTTGAATGGTGAACAGGGATGCAACGGTTAGAAAGTTGAACAGGGATGCAGGGGCTAGAAAGGTGATCGGGGTGAGAATACAGTCTCCTTACTGTATCTAGGTACAGTCCCCTAACTGTATCTGGGTACAGTCCCCTCACTGTATCTAGGTACAGTCCTCTAACTGTATCTAGTTACAGTCCCCTCACTGTATCTAGGTACAGTCCCCTCACTGTATCTAGGTACAGTCTCCCCATTGTAT
This sequence comes from Caprella mutica, assembly GCA_947561585.1. Classification (NCBI taxonomy): domain Eukaryota; kingdom Metazoa; phylum Arthropoda; class Malacostraca; order Amphipoda; family Caprellidae; genus Caprella; species Caprella mutica. The sequence continues at coordinate 207,263 of CANNZV010001072.1, forward strand.
CTAGGTACAGTCCCCTCACTGTATCTAGGTACATTCTTTTCACTGTATCTAGGTACAGTCTCCTCCCCTTATCTAGGTACAGTCTCCTCACTGTATCTAGGTACAGTCCCCTCACTGCATCTAGGTACAGTCTTCTCACTGTATCTAGGTACAGTCTTCTCCCTGTATCTAGGTACAGTCTTCTCTCTGTATCTAGGTACAGTCCTCTCACTGTATCTAGGTACAGTCTCCTCACTGTATCTAGGTACAGTCTTCTCTCTGTATCTAGGTATAGTCCTCTCACTGTATCTAGGTACAGTCCTCTCACTGTATCTAGGTACAGTTTTTTCACTGTATCTAGGTACAGTTTCCTCACTGTATCTAGGTACAGGCCAGTTCACTGTATCTAGGTACAGTTTCCTCACTGTATCTAGGTACAGGCCAGTTCACTGTATCTAGGTACAGTCCCCGCACTGTATCTAGGTACAGGCCAGTTCACTGTATCTAGGTACATTCCCCTCACTGTATCTAGGTACAGGCCAGTTCACTGTATCTAGGTACAGTCCCCTCACTGTATCTAGGTACAGGCCAGTTCACTGTATCTAGGTACAGTCCCCTCACTGTATCTAGGTACAGGTCAGTTCACTGTATCTAGGTACATTCCCCTCACTGTATCTAGGTACAGGCCAGTTCACTGTATCTAGGTACAGTCCCCTCACTGTATCTAGGTACAGGCCAGTTCACTGTATCTAGGTACAGGCCAGTTCACTGTATCTAGGTACAGGCCAGTTCACTGTATCTAGGTACATTCCCCTCACTGTATCTAGGTACAGGCCAGTTCACTGTATCTAGGTACAGTCCCCTCACTGTATCTAGGTACAGGCCAGTTCACTGTATCTAGGTACAGGCCAGTTCACTGTATCTAGGTACAGGCCAGTTCACTGTATCTAGGTACGGGCCAGTTCACCCCAGTAGTTCCTCTAATGACACATTTGGCTCATCCACCAGTCGCCCCGATGATCAAAAGACCCAATCACCACAACACCGTTTGTTGTACTCATTACTAGTATGAGTGACTTGGTAAGGGAGGAGTAGTTACTCTACAGTGAATTGGTGAGGGAGGAGTAGTTACTCTACAGTGAATTGGTGAGGGAGGAGTAGTTACTCTACAGTGAATGGGAGGAGTAGTTACTCTACAGTGAATGGGAGGAGTAGTTACTCTACAGTGAATGGGAGGAGTAGTTACTCTACAGTGAATGGGAGGAGTAGTTACTCTACAATGAATGGGAGGAGTAGTTACTCTACAGTGAATGGGAGGAGTAGTTACTCTACAGTGAATGGGAGGAGTAGTTACTCTACAGTGAATGGGAGGAGTAGTTACTCTACAGTGAATGGGAGGAGTAGTTACTCTACAGTGAATGGGAGGAGTAGTTACTCTACAGTGAATGGGAGGAGTAGTTACTCTACAGTGAATGGGAGGAGTAGTTACTCTACAGTGAATGGGAGGAGTAGTTACTCTACAGTGAATGGGAGGAGTAGTTACTCTACAGTGAATGAGAGGAGTAGTTACTCTACCGTTAGAGTTACTCTGGGTATTTTTAGGTAAATCTATTCACCCTGTATAATAATTATGTAACGTACAAACGCATTCGTCATTTGAAAGCCTTTATTTTCTGTCTATGAAGAAAGGAACAATTTAAATTTCAGAATTATTCCATTATATCAATGGCATTATAATGGTGAAATTGCAACCTTATCATCCATAACATTCGCCATATTTACCCCCCCCCCCCCCAAGTATTTCACTCTAATTCAGCCTGAATAACAATCCTCTCGTAGCTCACAAGTACCACCAACTCTAACCCCTTTCAAACAATCCTATTTATTTATAATTGCTTTTTATAAAACAATTAAGCCTGTGATATCCACACACTGCCCAGTGAGGTGAGGTTTACATACGAATAACATAGGAGTGAACTGTGCGAAGAACGGGGACTATTTTATTCTCAAGAGCTTGAATAATAAACATTTTAATGGGTATTTTAGGGCGCCATTTATTAGAACTAACCAACCACCTTCTGCCATCAGCCACAGCTATACAAAATAAAATAATAACACCAACATATTATTTTGTATTTTAAACTCAATTGTTATTGTTCAGTAATAACTTGTCCGGAGAATTACTTTTAGTGTAAATAAATAGACAGGGTAAATAAGGCAATGTAAATATGCAGTACATAAGGCAAAGTAAATAAAGTGGAATGATAAGCAAATAGAATTATTGAAAGCTGTGGATAATATGCAAATAGAGTGCGAGGCTCTAATACATCTGTATTTATAACTGTCATACTTTTAATTGAGCACTTTATCATGTGGTGGTGAATGTCGCAGATAAATAACTTATAAATGGAGAACAATTGAATACTGAGGAATAAATTAGTGTGACAATACAAACGATTGATGAAATTAACAATTTCCTTATTATGTAAATGACCGTTAAAATGTGTTACACTCGCCTTCTCAGGACTAGAGTGTACAGAGACTGTGATATCAGACTGAGTAACTACACTCACCTTCTCAGGACTAGAGTGTACAGAGACTGATATATAAGACTGAGTAACTACACTCACCTTCTCAGGACTAGAGTGTACAGAGACTGTAATATCAGACTGAGTAACTACACTCACCTTCTCAGGACTAGAGTGTACAGAGACTGTAATATCAGACTGAGTAACTACACTCACCTTCTCAGGACTTGAGTGTACAGAGACTGTAATATCAGACTGAGTAACTACACTCACCTTCTCAGGACTAGAGTGTACAGAGACTGTAATATCAGACTGAGTAACTACACTCACCTTCTCAGGACTAGAGTGTACAGAGACTGTAATATCAGACTGAGTAACTACACTCACTTTCTCAGGACTAGAGTGTACAGAGACTGTAATATCAGACTGAGTAACTACACTCACCTTCTCAGGACTAGAGTGTACAGAGACTGTAATATCAGACTTAGTAACTACACTCACCTTCTCAGGACTAGAGTGTACAGAGACTGTAATATCAGACTGAGTAACTACACTCACCTTCTCAGGACTAGAGTGTACAGAGACTGTAATATCAGACTGAGTAACTACACTCACCTTCTCAGGACTAGAGTGTACAGAGACTGTAATATCAGACTGAGTAACTACACTCACCTTCTCAGGACTAGAGTGTACAGAGACTGTAATATCAGACTGAGTAACTACACTCGCCTTCTCAGGACTAGAGTGTACAGAGACTGTAATATCAGACTTAGTAACTACACTCACCTTCTCAGGACTAGAGTGTACAGAGACTGTAATATCAGACTGAGTAACTACACTCACCTTCTCAGGACTAGAGTGTACAGAGACTGTAATATCAGACTGAGTAACTACACTCACCTTCTCAGGACTAGAGTGTACAGAGACTGTAATATCAGACTGAGTAACTACACTCACCTTCTCAGGACTAGAGTGTACAGAGACTGTAATATCAGACTGAGTAACTACACTCACCTTCTCAGGACTAGAGTGTACAGAGACTGTAATATCAGACTGAGTAACTACACTCACCTTCTCAGGACTAGAGTGTACAGAGACTGTAATATCAGACTGAGTAACTACACTCACCTTCTCAGGACTAGAGTGTACAGAGACTGTAATATCAGACTGAGTAACTACACTCACCTTCTCAGGACTAGAGTGTACAGAGACTGTAATATCAGACTGAGTAACTACACTCACCTTCTCAGGACTAGAGTGTACAGAGACTGTAATATCAGACTGAGTAACTACACTCACCTTCTCAGGACTAGAGTGTACAGAGACTGTAATATCAGACTGAGTAACTACACTCACCTTCTCAGGACTAGAGTGTACAGAGACTGTAATATCAGACTGAGTAACTACACTCACCTTCTCAGGACTAGAGTGTACAGAGACTGTAATATCAGACTGAGTAACTACACTCACCTTCTCAGGACTAGAGTGTACAGAGACTGTAATATCAGACTGAGTAACTACACTCACCTTCTCAGGACTAGAGTGTACAGAGACTGTAATATCAGACTGAGTAACTACACTCACCTTCTCAGGACTAGAGTGTACAGAGACTGTAATATCAGACTGAGTAACTACACTCACTTTCTCAGGACTAGAGTGTACAGAGACTGTAATATCAGACTGAGTAACTACACTCACCTTCTCAGGACTAGAGTGTACAGAGACTGTAATATCAGACTGAGTAACTACACTCACTTTCTCAGGACTAGAGTGTACAGAGACTGTAATATCAGACTGAGTAACTACACTCACCTTCTCAGGACTAGAGTGTACAGAGACTGTAATATCAGACTGAGTAACTACACTCACCTTCTCAGGACTAGAGTGTACAGAGACTGTAATATCAGACTGAGTAACTACACTCACCTTCTCAGGACTAGAGTGTACAGAGACTGTAATATCAGACTGAGTAACTACACTCACCTTCTCAGGACTAGAGTGTACAGAGACTGTAATATCAGACTGAGTAACTACACTCACTTTCTCAGGACTAGAGTGTACAGAGACTGTAATATCAGACTGAGTAACTACACTCACCTTCTCAGAACTAGAGTGTACAGAGACTGTAATATCAGACTTAGTAACTACACTCACTTTCTCAGGACTAGAGTGTACAGAGACTGTAATATCAGACTGAGTAACTACACTCACCTTCTCAGGACTAGAGTGTACAGAGACTGTAATATCAGACTGAGTAACTACACTCACCTTCTCAGGACTAGAGTGTACAGAGACTGTAATATCAGACTGAGTAACTACACTCACCTTCTCAGGACTAGAGTGTACAGAGACTGTAATATCAGACTGAGTAACTACACTCACCTTCTCAGGACTTGAGTGTACAGAGACTGTAATATCAGACTGAGTAACTACACTCACCTTCTCAGGACTAGAGTGTACAGAGACTGTAATATCAGACTGAGTAACTACACTCACCTTCTCAGGACTAGAGTGTACAGAGACTGTAATATCAGACTGAGTAACTACACTCACTTTCTCAGGACTAGAGTGTACAGAGACTGTAATATCAGACTGAGTAACTACACTCACCTTCTCAGGACTAGAGTGTACAGAGACTGTAATATCAGACTTAGTAACTACACTCACCTTCTCAGGACTAGAGTGTACAGAGACTGTAATATCAGACTGAGTAACTACACTCACCTTCTCAGGACTAGAGTGTACAGAGACTGTAATATCAGACTGAGTAACTACACTCACCTTCTCAGGACTAGAGTGTACAGAGACTGTAATATCAGACTGAGTAACTACACTCACCTTCTCAGGACTAGAGTGTACAGAGACTGTAATATCAGACTGAGTAACTACACTCGCCTTCTCAGGACTAGAGTGTACAGAGACTGTAATATCAGACTTAGTAACTACACTCACCTTCTCAGGACTAGAGTGTACAGAGACTGTAATATCAGACTGAGTAACTACACTCACCTTCTCAGGACTAGAGTGTACAGAGACTGTAATATCAGACTGAGTAACTACACTCACCTTCTCAGGACTAGAGTGTACAGAGACTGTAATATCAGACTGAGTAACTACACTCACCTTCTCAGGACTAGAGTGTACAGAGACTGTAATATCAGACTGAGTAACTACACTCACCTTCTCAGGACTAGAGTGTACAGAGACTGTAATATCAGACTGAGTAACTACACTCACCTTCTCAGGACTAGAGTGTACAGAGACTGTAATATCAGACTGAGTAACTACACTCACCTTCTCAGGACTAGAGTGTACAGAGACTGTAATATCAGACTGAGTAACTACACTCACCTTCTCAGGACTAGAGTGTACAGAGACTGTAATATCAGACTGAGTAACTACACTCACCTTCTCAGGACTAGAGTGTACAGAGACTGTAATATCAGACTGAGTAACTACACTCACCTTCTCAGGACTAGAGTGTACAGAGACTGTAATATCAGACTGAGTAACTACACTCACCTTCTCAGGACTAGAGTGTACAGAGACTGTAATATCAGACTGAGTAACTACACTCACCTTCTCAGGACTAGAGTGTACAGAGACTGTAATATCAGACTGAGTAACTACACTCACCTTCTCAGGACTAGAGTGTACAGAGACTGTAATATCAGACTGAGTAACTACACTCACCTTCTCAGGACTAGAGTGTACAGAGACTGTAATATCAGACTGAGTAACTACACTCACCTTCTCAGGACTAGAGTGTACAGAGACTGTAATATCAGACTGAGTAACTACACTCACTTTCTCAGGACTAGAGTGTACAGAGACTGTAATATCAGACTGAGTAACTACACTCACCTTCTCAGGACTAGAGTGTACAGAGACTGTAATATCAGACTGAGTAACTACACTCACTTTCTCAGGACTAGAGTGTACAGAGACTGTAATATCAGACTGAGTAACTACACTCACCTTCTCAGGACTAGAGTGTACAGAGACTGTAATATCAGACTGAGTAACTACACTCACCTTCTCAGGACTAGAGTGTACAGAGACTGTAATATCAGACTGAGTAACTACACTCACCTTCTCAGGACTAGAGTGTACAGAGACTGTAATATCAGACTGAGTAACTACACTCACCTTCTCAGGACTAGAGTGTACAGAGACTGTAATATCAGACTGAGTAACTACACTCACTTTCTCAGGACTAGAGTGTACAGAGACTGTAATATCAGACTGAGTAACTACACTCACCTTCTCAGGACTAGAGTGTACAGAGACTGTAATATCAGACTGAGTAACTACACTCACTTTCTCAGGACTAGAGTGTACAGAGACTGTAATATCAGACTGAGTAACTACACTCACCTTCTCAGGACTAGAGTGTACAGAGACTGTAATATCAGACTGAGTAACTACACTCACCTTCTCAGGACTAGAGTGTACAGAGACTGTAATATCAGACTGAGTAACTACACTCACCTTCTCAGGACTAGAGTGTACAGAGACTGTAATATCAGACTGAGTAACTACACTCACCTTCTCAGGACTAGAGTGTACAGAGACTGTAATATCAGACTTAGTAACTACACTCACCTTCTCAGGACTAGAGTGTACAGAGACTGTAATATCAGACTGAGTAACTACACTCACTTTCTCAGGACTAGAGTGTACAGAGACTGTAATATCAGACTGAGTAACTACACTCATCTTCTCAGGACTAGAGTGTACAGAGACTGTAATATCAGACTGAGTAACTACACTCACCTTCTCAGGATTAGAGTGTACAGAGACTGTAATATCAGACTGAGTAACTACACTCACCTTCTCAGGACTAGAGTGTACAGAGACTGTAATATCAGACTGAGTAACTACACTCACCTTCTCAGGACTAGAGTGTACAGAGACTGTAATATCAGACTGAGTAACTACACTCACCTTCTCAGGACTAGAGTGTACAGTGACTGTAATATCAGACTGAGTAACTACACTCACCTTCTCAGGACTAGAGTGTACAGAGACTGTAATATCAGACTGAGTAACTACACTCACCTTCTCAGGACTAGAGTGTACAGAGACTGTAATATCAGACTGAGTAACTACACTCACCTTCTCAGGACTAGAGTGTACAGTGACTGTAATATCAGACTGAGTAACTACACTCACCTTCTCAGGACTAGAGTGTACAGAGACTGTAATATCAGACTGAGTAACTACACTCACCTTCTCAGGACTAGAGTGTACAGAGACTGTAATATCAGACTGAGTAACTACACTCACCTTCTCAGGACTAGAGTGTACAGAGACTGTAATATCAGACTGAGTAACTACACTCACCTTCTCAGGACTAGAGTGTACAGAGACTGTAATATCAGACTGAGTAACTACACTCACCTTCTCAGGACTAGAGTGTACAGAGACTGTAATATCAGACTGAGTAACTACACTCACCTTCTCAGGACTAGAGTGTACAGAGACTGTAATATCAGACTGAGTAACTACACTCACCTTCTCAGGACTAGAGTGTACAGAGACTGTAATATCAGACTGAGTAACTACACTCACCTTCTCAGGACTAGAGTGTACAGAGACTGTAATATCAGACTGAGTAACTACACTCACCTTCTCAGGACTAGAGTGTACAGAGACTGTAATATCAGACTGAGTAACTACACTCACTTTCTCAGGACTAGAGTGTACAGAGACTGTAATATCAGACTGAGTAACTACACTCACCTTCTCAGGACTAGAGTGTACAGAGACTGTAATATCAGACTGAGTAACTACACTCACCTTCTCAGGACTAGAGTGTACAGAGACTGTAATATCAGACTGAGTAACTACACTCACCTTCTCAGGACTAGAGTGTACAGAGACTGTAATATCAGACTGAGTAACTACACTCACCTTCTCAGGACTAGAGTGTACAGAGACTGTAATATCAGACTGAGTAACTACACTCACCTTCTCAGGACTAGAGTGTACAGAGACTGTAATATCAGACTGAGTAACTACACTCACCTTCTCAGGACTAGAGTGTACAGAGACTGTAATATCAGACTGAGTAACTACACTCACTTTCTCAGGACTAGAGTGTACAGAGACTGTAATATCAGACTGAGTAACTACACTCACTTTCTCAGAACTAGAGTGTACAGAGACTGTAATATCAGACTTAGTAACTACACTCACTTTCTCAGGACTAGAGTGTACAGAGACTGTAATATCAGACTGAGTAACTACACTCACCTTCTCAGGACTAGAGTGTACAGAGACTGTAATATCAGACTGAGTAACTACACTCACCTTCTCAGGACTAGAGTGTACAGAGACTGTAATATCAGACTGAGTAACTACACTCACCTTCTCAGGACTAGAGTGTACAGAGACTGTAATATCAGACTTAGTAACTACACTCACCTTCTCAGGACTAGAGTGTACAGAGACTGTAATATCAGACTTAGTAACTACACTCACCTTCTCAGGACTAGAGTGTACAGAGACTGTAATATCAGACTGAGTAACTACACTCACTTTCTCAGGACTAGAGTGTACAGAGACTGTAATATCAGACTGAGTAACTACACTCATCTTCTCAGGACTAGAGTGTACAGAGACTGTAATAACAGACTGAGTAACTACACTCACCTTCTCAGGATTAGAGTGTACAGAGACTGTAATATCAGACTGAGTAACTACACTCACCTTCTCAGGACTAGAGTGTACAGAGACTGTAATATCAGACTGAGTAACTACACTCACCTTCTCAGGACTAGAGTGTACAGAGACTGTAATATCAGACTGAGTAACTACACTCACCTTCTCAGGACTAGAGTGTACAGAGACTGTAATATCAGACTGAGTAACTACACTCACCTTCTCAGGACTAGAGTGTACAGAGACTGTAATATCAGACTGAGTAACTACACTCACCTTCTCAGGACTAGAGTGTACAGAGACTGTAATATCAGACTGAGTAACTACACTCACCTTCTCAGGACTAGAGTGTACAGAGACTGTAATATCAGACTGAGTAACTACACTCACCTTCTCAGGACTAGAGTGTACAGAGACTGTAATATCAGACTGAGTAACTACACTCACCTTCTCAGGACTAGAGTGTACAGAGACTGTAATATCAGACTGAGTAACTACACTCACCTTCTCAGGACTAGAGTGTACAGAGACTGTAATATCAGACTGAGTAACTACACTCACCTTCTCAGGACTAGAGTGTACAGAGACTGTAATATCAGACTGAGTAACTACACTCACCTTCTCAGGACTAGAGTGTACAGAGACTGTAATATCAGACTGAGTAACTACACTCACCTTCTCAGGACTAGAGTGTACAGAGACTGTAATATCAGACTGAGTAACTACACTCACCTTCTCAGGACTAGAGTGTACAGAGACTCTAATATCAGACTGAGTAACTACACTCACCTTCTCAGGACTAGAGTGTACAGAGACTGTAATATCAGACTGAGTAACTACACTCACCTTCTCAGGACTAGAGTGTACAGAGACTGTAATATCAGACTGAGTAACTACACTCATCTTCTCAGGACTAGAGTGTACAGAGACTGTAATATCAGACTGAGTAACTACACTCATCTTCTCAGGACTAGAGTGTACAGAGACTGTAATATCAGACTGAGTAACTACACTCACCTTCTCAGGACTAGAGTGTACAGAGACTGTAATATCAGACTGAGTAACTACACTCACCTTCTCAGGACTAGAGTGTACAGAGACTGTAATATCAGACTGAGTAACTACACTCACCTTCTCAAGACTAGAGTGTACAGAGACTGTAATATCAGACTGAGTAACTACACTCACCTTCTCAGGACTAGAGTGTACAGAGACTGTAATATCAGACTGAGTAACTACACTCACCTTCTCAGGACTAGAGTGTACAGAGACTGTAATATCAGACTGAGTAACTACACTCACCTTCTCAGGACTAGAGTGTACAGAGACTGTAATATCAGACTGAGTAACTACACTCACCTTCTCAGGACTAGAGTGTACAGAGACTGTAATATCAGACTGAGTAACTACACTCATCTTCTCAGGACTAGAGTGTACAGAGACTGTAATATCAGACTGAGTAACTACACTCATCTTCTCAGGACTAGAGTGTACAGAGACTGTAATATCAGACTGAGTAACTACACTCACCTTCTCAGGACTAGAGTGTAGAGACTGTAATATCAGACTGAGTAACTACACTCACCTTCTCAGGACTAGAGTGTACAGAGACTGTAATATCAGACTGAGTAACTACACTCATCTTCTCAGGACTAGAGTGTACAGAGACTGTAATATCAGACTGAGTAACTACACTCACCTTCTCAAGACTAGAGTGTACAGAGACTGTAATATCAGACTGAGTAACTACACTCACCTTCTCAGGACTAGAGTGTACAGAGACTGTAATATCAGACTGAGTAACTACACTCACCTTCTCAGGACTAGAGTGTACAGAGACTGTAATATCAGACTGAGTAACTACACTCACCTTCTCAGGACTAGAGTGTACAGAGACTGTAATATCAGACTGAGTAACTACACTCACCTTCTCAGGACTAGAGTGTACAGAGACTGTAATATCAGACTGAGTAACTACACTCACCTTCTCAGGACTAGAGTGTACAGAGACTGTAATATCAGACTGAGTAACTACACTCACCTTTTCAGGACTAGAGTGTACAGAGACTGTAATATCAGACTGAGTAACTACACTCACCTTCTCAAGACTAGAGTGTACAGAGACTGTAATATCAGACTGAGTAACTACACTCACCTTCTCAGGACTAGAGTGTACAGAGACTGTAATATCAGACTGAGTAACTACACTCACCTTCTCAAGACTAGAGTGTACAGAGACTGTAATATCAGACTGAGTAACTACACTCACCTTCTCAGGACTAGAGTGTACAGAGACTGTAATATCAGACTGAGTAACTACACTCACCTTCTCAGGATTGGGGTAATTCTGTGTTCGGTAAATTTCTACCCACAATTAAAATAAGTTTTTTTGTGTTATACATTAATTTTATTTATATAATTATCGACAGCATTAAGGAATTAAGATGTTATTAGGCGGTAAGAAGAATGACTCATCATGTTTTTTTGTGTTAGCAGGAAGAGGAACATAGAGAGCCTTTATTTGTCACACCAATTAGGTAATGTGAAGTAATTAACAATGAGGCAACTCGTTAAAAAGAGAAAAAATAGAAGATATGAACATATTAATGTTATAACTGTCATTCAGTGAGTTATTCACTAGTGAATTTCTCACCCCTTCACTCACCTCTTCACTCACCTCTTCACTCACCCCTTCACTCACCTCTTTACTCACCCCTTCACTCCCCCCTTCACTCCCCCCTTTACTCCCCCCTTCACTCACCTCTTCACTTACCATTTCACTCACCCCTTCACTCCCCCTTTCGCTCCCCCTTCACTCACCCCTTCACTCACCTCTTCACTCACCCCTTCACTTACCCCTTCACTCACCCCTTCTCTCACCCCTTCACTCACCCCTTCACTTACCCCTTCACTCACCCCTTCACTCACCCCTTCTCTCACCCCTTCACTCACCCCTTCTCTCACCCCTTCACTCACCCCTTCTCTCACCCCTTCACTCACCCCTTCACTCACCCCTTCACTTACCCCTTCACTCACCCCTTCACTCACCCCTTCACTCACCCCTTCTCTCACCCCTTCACTCACCCCTTCACTTACCCCTTCACTCACCCCTTCACTCACCCCTTCTCTCACCCCTTCACTCACCCCTTCACTCACCCCTTCTCTCACCCCTTCACTCACCCCTTCACTCACATCTTCACTCACCCCTTCTCTCACCCCTTCACTCACCCCTTCACTCACCCCTTCACTCACCCCTTCACTCACCCCTCCACTCACATCTTCACTCACCCCTTCACTCACCCCTTCACTCACCCCTTCACTCACCCCTTCACTCACATCTTCACTCACCCCTTCTCTCACCCCTTCACTCACCCCTTCACTCACC
>CANNZV010001073.1:0-185053 GCA_947561585.1 Caprella mutica
GTAGACACTGTAGATGATAAGGGCGGTAGACACTGTAGATGATGAGGCCTGTAGACACTGTAGATGAAGAGGCCTGTAGACACTGTAGAGGATGAGGCCTGTAGACACTGTAGATGATGAGGCCTGTAGACACTGTAGATGATAAGGCCTGTAGACCACTGTAGATGATAAGGGCTGTAGACACTGAAGATGATGAGGCCTGTAGACACTGTAGATGATGAGGCCTGTAGACACTGCAGATTTAAGGCTTGTTGACACTGTAGATGATAAGGCCTGTAGACACTGTAGATGAAGAGGCCTGTAGACACTGTATATGATGAGGCCTGTAGACACTGTAGATGATGAGGCCTGTAGACACTGTAGATGATGAGGCCTGTAGAACTGTAGATGAAGAGGCCTGTAGACACTGTAGATGATAAGGCTCTGTAGACACTGTAGATGAAGAGGCCTGTAGACACTGTAAATGGATGAGGCCTGTAGACACTGTAGATGATGAGGCCTGTAGACACTGTAGATGATAAGGCCTGTAGACACTGTAGATGATAAGGGCGGTAGACACTGTAGATGATGAGGCCTGTAGACACTGTAGATGAAGAGGCCTGTAGATACTGTAGATTGTGAGGCCTGTAGACACTGTAGATGAAAAGGCCTTTATACACTGTAGAGGATGAGGCCTGTAGACACTGTAGATGATGAGGCCTGTAGACACTGTAGATGATGAGGCCTGTAGACACAGTAGATTGTGAGGCCTTTAGACACTGTAGGTCTTAGTTCAGATTAGCAATAACTCTACAAGAGTGATACTGCACGGTACATTAAGTCTTTGGAACCTCTTCATTTTTCATTGGGGTTATCAATCTCCGATGCAGATGCTATTCATTGCAACCGCCGATCACTGAGGTTGAAATAGAATTACGTACTCTTTTGACTTCCTCAAAATTGATGTAACTTCCTTTTAAGATTTATTAGCGTAGAAAAAAACTAAAATTGGTTATATCAATCCCGGTAGATTTAAGCTATGATCTATAGTGATTCTTGTCCAAAAAATGAATAGTAGGTTACATCAATTGATATTCAAAATAATTCAGTCACTTTTGTAGGCTAATATAATGTATACATGTGCTTAAAACTTATTGATGTTACAATTAAATTAAATTTTGTTCATATTTTAAACTCCTAATAAATATAATATTTAAACAGTTGATATTTTTTAAGAACTTACTGTGTTAACCTTTTAATAAATAATATAAATCATTGTTGCCAAGTAAGAGTTGTGGATAATTAGGATCAAAACAACAGTTAGTATTTCATGACACGATGATCCTCAAGCAAAAAACTAACGTCAGACGCACACAAAACTGTGCCATAATTACCCCCCCCCCCCCCATGCATCTCCCCTCCCATTAAAGGGGGCATTCACCCCCTTCTAATTATGAACTAAATTACACGAATGTATCTGCATGATTAATGGCTTCAAACGACTCGACCTGGAATTATATCAAGTAATTAAATGTCTTTCTGAAGCTCTCTTATGGTTAGTTAAGCTAAATTGAATGTATCTTATACCTAGAAAAATTGAAGGGAATTTTCGTTATTTTATTTAAAGAGGAATTGTGATATTTGGCTGTACTTTTTCCTTGTGGTAGGTACTATTTATCTCATTTCTTATCCATATTCTTAACAACACCTTCTATAGTTCATCATAACCTAATCATACTCCATAATCCAATATTATTCAGCTAACACTGCTGATACTGTATAGATTTTTATATCCATTCAATATAAGTTTATATATATTTAGGTGTAATGAAGAGGCCAAGTGTTTATAAAAAGTAAGGCATTGCGTGATAGTTGCCAGAGGAAATGAGTTTGCCGGCCGTTTTCAGAAACAGGGGAAATTACAGTGACTGTTTGCTCTAACGGTCTACAAACGAGTCTCTTTACCTATATTAGTGTGAACCAAGAAACCTAATTACCTACTACATTCCAAACACAACTCTAAAATAAATAAAATAACTTGAAGAATATTTAGTTAATATTCAGAATTTAAGAATATTTACCTGCTTAAAGTGACTCCAAGCAATATTGTGACGGTGGGTGCATCGCTACTGACGCAGAAGATAAAATTGTGACATTTGCAAACGGAAACAGGTACAAATATTTACGAGCCTTGGTAAATTTATGGGGACATCACATTTTAATATTTAGGAAAGAGGCTGAGTTTACTGTGCGGAAAATGTGTTACAGTGAAATGTTTAGATTCACTGAATTTATTCACTTGCTGCCTCACAATTTAGGCTTTGGATAATAATATTGTCCACAATGTTCCGGTGATATGTTCCCAAAATTCCTATATATTATAATATTGTCCAGGGACTGACGTGAAGCAGAATATTCCGTGATTCAGGGAGAAGATATGAAACAAGCACAAGTTAGAGTAAGTATTTCATAAACCAGTCTAACATTTAACAGGTATAAGAAAGTATCATCTGATATAATTCTAGTGTTTTGGTGTGTTAATGTTATTGAACTTGATGAAGTCTTTAAAAATATTATGATGAATATAGAAGTGATGAAGTGAAATTTAAAAACGATGAAGTGAAATCTAAAAGTGATGAAGTCAAAAATAAAAGTGATGAGATCACATCTTAAAGTGATGAAGTCGAATACAAAAGTGATGAAACACATCTTAAAGTGATGAGATCAAATCTTAAAGTGATGAGATCACATTTTAAAGTGATGAAGTCGAATCAAAAAGTGATGAAGCGAAATCTAAAAGTGATGAGTTCACATCTTAAAGTGATGAGATCAAATTTAAAAGTGATGCAATGAAATCTTAATGGTGAAGTCAATTCTAAAAGTGATGAATTACTATTGTAAGACGTAGGGAGAGTTACCGTCGCCCGTTATAAGTCCGTTAAGGGTAACCTTGTGTGTCAAACTGTAACGTCGTAATTAGTTCGTTAAAGCAAAGGTGTATTCCCAGACTGTGGTAACCGTCTTACAAATATCTCTTATAGCAGCATATCAAGGAGAATGAAAACTATAAGAGATACCAGATATTTTATTTGAAAACTCTTAGAAACTATACAAATTTTACTATGCTAAATTAAACAAAAATATAATATTAATTTATAAAATACATATAATGTTTTGATGGAAATACTTATAATTATTTCCATAGCAGAAATATTTTTATTAATAAACTAGTGTACTTGCCCGTTAGAAATAACGGGTCTTCAATAGTAATTTATTACCCGTTCTTAGGTTATTTTTAGTGAATTAAAAACAATTAAAATTCATTTTTCCTGCATAATCTGATACTATAAATTATCAATAGATCATATATATATAGAAATTGAATTAACTCATAAAAACTTAAATTTCATATCAATATATTCCCATGCGTATCATAGTTACATTCTTCATGTTTAATACCCGTCGAGTAAAAGAGGAAACCAAATAAATGAATAAAAATAAAAAATAAACACACGAGAGAAATAATTAGTATAGAAGATTAAATAAGGAGAATACAATAAGTCTTATTTTAATGAACAAAATGCACAAATAGAAATGCAGTCAATTGTGGTCAATGCCAGGAACCGCCACACTATCATATACTTAATATATAATCTAGCATCAATTTCTCTTTATGATCCGATCAGGAAAATCTGGATTATGTTCCAATAAAAAGTTTTGAAAAAAAAGATCAGCATTTAAGCCTATTATTCCTTTCTATAAATAACTTTCTATATATAACTTTCATGCGGAGGAGCTTAAAAATGATTGCTACTAACCTTAGCAAATAATCTGAATTCAATATGAGCATATTAATGTACTGTAATTGGTTCAGAGTTATCAATGGAGAACGTAACTACCTTTAATTCAATTTAGTAACACAATCCACTATCTGAACTACTCAATTAACCAGTCCTTCATAGGGTGGAAAGTCTCCAATACCATCATGATGTATAATAAAGTAATGGTAGAAAATATCTCTGACTGAGGAATAATAACTGTAGGAGTATTTACTTGCCAGGCCATAGGACTGATAAGTAGCTTAGTGCTCACTTCTGACTCATAATTGAATCGGAGGGGAAGCCAATTATTATTGGAAAGTCGGAGAAACTATCCGCAGAATAGGAAAAAGAAGTACATATCCGCAGAATAGGAAAAAGAAGTACATATCCGCAGAATAGGAAAAAGAAGTACATATCCACAGAATAGGAAAAGTCAGTAACTATCCGCAGAATAGGAAAAAGAAGTACATATCCACAGAATAGGAAATACCAGTACATATCCGCAGAATAGGAAAAAGCAGTACATATCTGAAAAATAGGTAAAAAGCAGTGCATATCCGCAGAATAGGAATAGGCAACACATATCCGTAAAATAAAAAAAGTCAGTACCTATCCGCAGAATAGGAAAAGTCAGTACCTATCCGCAGAATAGGGATAGAAAAAAAAGCAGAATAGAAAAAAAAATAGGAAAAGTCAGTACCTATCCGCAGAATAAGAAAAAGCAGTACACATCTGCAGAATAGGAAAAGAAGCAAATATCTGCAGCATAGGAAAAGGCAATACATATCCACAGAATAGGGAAAGGCAGTACACATCTGAAGAATAGGAAAAGAAGCAAAAATCTGCAGAATAGGGAAAGGCAGTGCTTATCCGCAAAATAGGAAAAAGCAGTAAATTCAGCCAAGGCCACAGAAATGATATATCGTCTTGTTTAGACTTCGTAATTTCTTTAAAAAGATTTATATGTATCTGAAAACGGAAACACATTCGTATATACCCCATAAAATGAATGGAGAAGAACAGAGCAGAGCGATCATGCTGTAACTAGATATTCCATTCCTGTGACTCGGCTAACCGTTTCAATTAGTGCCGTAGAGCACTGTAAGCTGCTTCTAATTGTTCAATAAACACAGCTCAGTCGAGTTTACTCCGGGTAAATAAACATACCTATACATGTATGGTCATGTATGGATTGGTCCAGTGTATGGTGTATACACATGTCAGATGGAAACCTTAAAGGTCTCATAAACGCTAAATTAAAATTTCTCTAGAGTTGCTTAAATTTGGTAGAGCTTAGGTTATAAAGCATATCACAGTTAACAGAACAGAAATTAATGGGTATTTGCTTCGTAATTAATTAAAAAAGAAACCTTCATTGTCCAACGTTCTAATTGATTAAATATAAGAACAACGAAGGAAAAATGACTATCTCTCGCATTGTTGTATATTTAATGGTAATTAGTTACTTTTATAGGTAGGTACCTAATGTTTTTTTAGGGTAAAGCTATTCAGGTAACGGTATAGGTAGCTATTTATGATAAATCTATCAGTCTTGTTATTGCTTTGAATTAATCAGATGTATGCCATACTTTTTCTTTGCTTGGTCAGCTTAGAACATTGGAGGGTACTGCAAACCCCACTCTTATAACTTAAATTTCATTAATATACTAAATATATACAACCATATTTGAATTGATTAGCAGTTTAATAACCATTAGGTATATATTACTATATAACCTTAGATCTAATGAATGGAGTAATAAAATAATTAGAGTGGAGGGAAACCTTAAAGGTCCTCTCAATTTAAATTAAAAATATTCTGGAATTGCTTTCATTTGTAGAGCTAAGGTTATATAAAATATAACAGTTAACAGAAAAGAAATCGATCAAGTATTCTGTTCATAAATGATTATATACGAAATATTCACATTCCAATTTCACTCTTTCTAATGCCCCGAACACACTAGGTACTAAAAAGTGAATGATCCCGCAACACACACTAAAAACTGACTGATTTAGTGCCAACTCCAGCAACTTTATGTGTCCAAGAGAGTATTGAGAGAAGTCATTCTTTTGAGTCTGATGCTGCAATTTTCAGTAGCAATATGAAAGCTCATTGAGTTTTATCACGATTTTCCTTGTCTGTGGCTAATAAAAACGGTCTTTTATAATAAAAACAGGGGGAAGGAAGCTCACAAAAATAATTAAATCAATTATTAATTAATTTAAATAATGCAAATGAAGAGGTAAAAAATAAATATATTATTGTTTTGCTGCATCAGTTTAATGAAAACAGGGAAAGATCCCTCAAATTAGGTAAGTACCTACTTACGTATTTAATGTTTTTATAACTACCTATTTATATACGTTTTACTCAAAGAAATGAGGTACATCTCCCATTTTTGAAACTACAGCGACATTCTTAGTTAAATTTTAAAAGTGCAGCATCTCTTCATGCCTAGTGTGAACACATCGCACACTTTTTACTACCCAGCCATGTGGCTGAAGAGTCTCATCTAGCATTTTGAAGTGCCTAGTGTGTACAGGGCATGAGATTTAATAGAAAAACTAGGAGGAATTTTCCGTGGACGAATTTTCCTAGCACCAAATTCTAAAGTCTAAACTATAATAAAGCTTTTAAACATATTATAAATGGTTACCTATACCGGTATCCAAATACATTACCCTAAAAAAAATTAGGTACCTAAAAGTGAACCTATATACCTAATTACCATTGAATTTACGATGATGCGTGATAAGTTGGAATGCAGCCTAGTTATTCTATTAAATCTTATGCCCTGTACACACTGGCGTTGCTAGGAAAATTCGTCACGGAAAATTCGTCCGCGGAAAGTTCGTCCGCGGAAAATTCGTCCGTTTTCTTAAATTTAGATAGGAAAAAAAGACATTATTGAGTGTTAATAATATACGTAAGAGATAATTGCAGTCGCATAAATCTGGTTTAAATGAAAATAACACAAATTCAGCAGTTATAGCTGTTGATGAAAAATTATCTTTGTAGCTAATATACAGATGGGGCGTAAGTTTGGAAGCAATTTTTCAAACATTAATATAATTCTTAAAAATAAGCTTCTAAGTAAAGTGATAGGGTTTGAACTATAGTAGAGACACTACATTATGACGTGGCAGTGTTATTTTTTACAAAAATTTAGTCAATTCAAAAATGTCAGACAAAAGAGAAGCCATTATTGCTCTACACCGTGCCGGAAGTCAGATTTCGTCATTTCAAAGACTCTCTCAATAGCGAGATCGACAGTTTGGAAGTGTGTGAAGCGTTTTAATGAGAGAGGAGACTTGACTGATCGTCCAAGAAGTGGTAGACCACGCTCACAACGCACCAAACAACTGATAAAATATGCCCGAGAGAAGATCAGGAGGAACCCGAAAAGGTCGAATACGATTGTTAGCCAAAACAGCTAATGTGAGTCCCAGAACAATGAGAAGAGTTGTCAAAGAAAACCTAAAGATGTCCTCTTTCACCCTCCAAAAGAGACAGACTCTGTCAGAAGCTGTAAAGAAAAAGAGATTGGAGAGAAGCAAAGCACTTCTGAGAGAATTGAAGTCTGGCACGGCTGGTGAAATTGTTTGGTCTGACGGAAAAAATTTCACAGTGGAAATGGCTCACAACCGGAGGAATGACAGAATAATTGGTAAAAGTGCAAAAGACATCCCATACAACCAAAAAACTGTCCACAGAACTATGAAACCTGCTTCAGTAATGGTCTGGGCCGCAGTTTCAGAAACTTGGAGATCTCCTTTAATTTTTATGGAACAAGGCGCCAAAATCAATGCTAAATGTTATATTGAGAATATTTTGACGCCAATGTTGGAGCCAGCTAAGGATCACTTCGGTAATGACACTCTATGGACATTTCAGCAAGACGGCGCGACTTCACATACTGCAAATGTCTCTCAAAACTGGTGCCATGACCATATTCCACGGTTTTGGTCCAAAGAAATGTGGCCTCCCTGCTCCCCAGATGTTAATCCTATGGACTTTTCGGTATGGTCCATTCTTGAATCAAAGGCCTGTGGTAAATTCCATCGCAGTGTGGATGATTTAAAGCGTTCGCTCCAGAGATCTTGGAGGGAAATTTCACAAGAACAGTTGCGTGCCGCAGTAGGAGGAGTTCGGAGGAGATTTGAGGCTGTTATTAAAAACAAGGGGGACATTTTTAATAAATTTATGATTTTTGAATAATTAAAACCCTTATGTAATAATACATAACTGTAAATTATTAAATATATTTTTCGTTGGATTATAATATGCACTTTCATTTGCTTCCAAACTTACGCCCCACCCTGTATAATGTTATCTATAGTTAAAAAAACAAAAATATTTTATTCATATATTTAAATTGAATAGCCGGACATTTTCAGTAATGCAATATTTATTTTAAAAAGTTCTGTTTCATTCAGAGTGTATTGCAATACTAGTTATATTGTTCGACGATATCTCCATATTTTGGCGTTTTATGCTGTTTGACATCTCTCTTTGTTTGAATTCTTTTAGTTAGGGTTAACTCTTCTACCAAATATTAGGATGCTATTTCTTGAACATTCCAAAATTCAATTGAATTTAACGGGTTTTCGCGTTGGTTTCGTCTTCTCCGTTTTGTTCCAATGTACGTAGCTTTAAAGTAGTTAAACGCAATTGACATCCTCGCATAAATTTTATCAACGCCAACATCTTCAGGTGTTAAGAACGCTAAGGCATCAATTATTTTATCTTAAAATCAAGTTAATGAAATTATTATATATCTATCAATTTCAATGTTTCATTAGACAATCATGAATTTTGCATTACAACAAACTTTATAATGGATGCAACAAAGTATATTAACTATTGTACTATCACCAACATACATTAAATTACTTTATAACAAAACATTTATCATAACATTTTGTTCCACTTAAATTAATTATTCTCGTTTAATGGACGAATTTTCCGTAGACGAATTTTCCGAGGACGAATTTTCCGTGGACGAATTTTCCGTGGACGAATATTCCGTGGACACGTAGAATTTATCCAGATTTAATGAATCCTTTTTCTTCGCTCCAAATTCAGAGGGTCGAAGAAAGAACGGAGAACAAATCTCAAATTACTTATTATAATAAAACTATAGAACCAAATTAGAGTGTAGGGAACCTTTAAGAATGGTAATTTACGTTACTACTTTTTTTATATCTATCTGAATGTAGATAAGAAGTGAAATTTCATCAATTTATTAATTATGTAATAGATATCTTCCATTATGCAGATGATTTTAAAAAATCTTAAAACCTGAAAAAATTGTAATCATTCCTAACAAGAAATCTCCAATTTTATTTCACAAATTTTTCTCTAAAAGTTCAATTCTCGAGAGAGGGAAATAGAATATCTGCTTTTATTTTGAAGTCCCGAGTTATTTCTCCAGGTTGACATCTGGACCCCACTGTCACTTATCAAAAGTTCCAATCAATCCGAAGTTCTGGCCTGCACTGTCAAAGAAAAAGAACTCCTACGATAAGTGTTCTTATAGGACAAAATAAAGGGTTCGTATCTGTAGGATAATACTCGACTTTAGGGTCCTATTGTTGGACTGTGGGGAGATATGGAGGTGAAAAAGTCAGTCCTTTGTATTGGCAGTACATGAATAAAGCTATAGAGTATTTGTGATAACTTAATGTTCTACCATGATAGTGTAGTATTTATAAGTATAAAGTTTATTTGTAATAACTTAATTTTCATCAATGTTTTGGTATAGTATTTATATGTATTTATATGTATAAAGTTTTGAAAAAATATATTAATTAAAACTATATAGAATTAATATATTATTTCAATGGAAAATGAAATATAATTAATAAATCACTACAACATTCATGATATATAAAATGAATAGCCCAAAGTTTTATATAAGAAAGAGATTTCACTTTTATATCTCTAAATAAATAAAGATTCTCCTGTATCAGTTAAATTTCGTACAGTAAATATAATAAAGAATTATTACCAAATTATAGCTAAAGGGATTTGGTAATAATATAATATTGCACTAATATCTATTAGGGCTAATTATTTTATTCTATTGATAATAATTTCGCACCCTGGATTTAATTTAATTTCGTTAACGTTTCCACAGCTAGCTAGGCATAATTACCAACAATAATTTTATTATTATTTTATTAAACACAGATTATAATAATCAGCTTTACGGATTATGAAAGCTTTAATTCACAACAAACAAACTATTAAATCCCTCTGATTAACTAGAAATTATCATAATTTCCTAGAGTTCATAACGTAATATTCTAAAATGAAACTATTTAAAAGTTATCAATATTAAGCTTTCAGTTTCCTGCAATTGATAAAGTCAAAATGTAATTATAACCTTCTCATTTTCTGGATTTCTTTTTGCTAAATATTGCCGACTAATTGGGGGGCTGAAGCCTCTGAATCTAGCGTAGCTAACCTGCAGCAGAATGGCAACACTCGCCCAAACAAACTAAATTGCAGGGATTTAGTCTCTTCTCGTTGCAGCAATAATAATTGATAGCTTCACAGTGGAACCAAACTGCGCTCACTGCTTTCATTTAACTTTGGGGAGTCAATTAATCGGCACTGGTGCCTAGTATTGTAGAATAGGGTAGCCATTTGCTGGTAAGGGGAGAATAGTGTAGCCATTTGCTGGTAAAGGGAGAATAGGGTAGCCATTTGATGGTAAGGGGAGAATAGGGTAGCCATTTGCTGGTAAAGGGAGAATAGGGTAGCCATTTGCTGGTAAGGGGAGAATAGGGTAGCCATTTGCTGGTAAGGGGAGAATAGTGTAGCCATTTGCTGGTAAACGGAGAATAGTGTAGCCATTTGCTGGTAAAGGGAGAATAGTGTAGCCATTTGCTGGTAAGGGGAGAATAGGGTAGCCATTTGCTGGTAAGGGGAGAATAGTGTAGCCATTTGCTGGTAAACGGAGAATAGTGTAGCCATTTGCTGGTAAACGGAGAATAGTGTAGCCATTTGCTGGTAAAGGGAGAATAGGGTAGCCTTTTGCTGGTAAAGGGAGAATAGGGTAGCCATTTGCTGGTAAGGGGAGAATAGTGTAGCCATTTGCTGGTAAAGGGAGAATTGTAGCCATTTGCTGGTAAGGGGAGAATAGTGTAGCCATTTGCTGGTAAAGGGAGAATAGTGTAGCCATTTGCTGATAAGGGGAGAATAGTGTAGCCATTTGCTGGTAAGGGGAGAATAGTGTAGCCATTTGCTGGTAAAGGGATAATAGTGTTGCCATATTTGCTGGTAAGGGGAGAATAGTGTTGCCATTTGCTGGTAAAGGGATAATAGTGTTGCCATATTTGCTGGTAAGGGGAGAATAGTGTAGCCATTTGCTGGTAAGGGGAGAATAGTGTAGCCATATTTGCTGGTAAGGGGAGAATAGTGTAGCCATTTGCTGGTAAGGGGAGAATAGTGTTGCCATATTTGCTGGTAAGGGGAGAATAGTGTAGCCATTTGCTGGTAAGGGGAGAATAGTGTTGCCATATTTGCTGGTAAGGGGAGAATAGGGTAGCCATATTTTCTGGTAAAGGGAGAATAGTGTTGCCATTTGTTCATTAGGTGCTGAGTTTTTATCCTCATATCCTCAAACAATTATTTTTTATAATTCATAAAGGAAGTGCAATCAGTGTTGCCATGCAAAGAGAACGAGTTGAACAATTTTTGATACGCCATTTCTGTACTGCCATTTGTCTTTCTGATTTAAATAGTATGTCCATCTTCGTGGTGATGATGCAATAAATGTTTCGGTTATTATTGTTATATTATATTCAGGCAAAAAAACTTAGACACTTAGTACTGATTGAAATTCAAATCATAAATATTTTCTTCCTCACTTATATTCCTATATACCAAGCAAATTATAATATCTTCCCTCAGTGCCATTCAAATACCTTTCACAACTCATGACAGCGAAATATAAATAAATACGACAGACGATCGTGCCAATTGACAGATTTAATATAGACCAGAGAATTATAACTTTTGCGTATATAATTTCTCAATATTTCCGGGGTTTAGACATCAATAAGCTTCTGGAGGAGGTATAAAACGAATTTTTTACCAAACTTTGAAAGAACTTTGCTCCCGAGCCCAGAATGAAACTGACGGCTAGGCCAGAAAAAAAATAGTAATAAGGAAAGAATAGGATATTAAAATTCGGCTATGGCAGAAATAGGTCGTTTGATATTTAATATCAGAAAAACTTTGGCAAATTTTGGGGTAAACTGCCATTGGATGATGTTATTAAGATCTAAAATTGGATGTGGTGATTTCGGTAGGAGTATTTAATGTAAGGCAAAGGTTCTTTTTTTTGTCTATGATGGCTGTACAGAGAGTGATTACGTGTAGATATTAAACATATTTCACAATGTATGGTGAATATGTTATATACTTTGTAGCTGGTTGCTAATCGGGAAAGAATGATTTGAATTCTTCATTAAAATTCAACTATGCAACAATAATACAATTTTATAATATTTTAAGATGCGCTCCTATCGAATAATGAAAAATAGATTGATTCAAGGTGGGATAATAAAAAGGCTTTTAATTAATTCTTCCTAATTCATTGAAATTAGTCTGAAATTGGAGCAATAGATATATAACAAACTGGTTGCATATGTGGACAAATTTTGATGGGTGTTGGATGAATTGTTTATCAATTAACTTAATTAGAATGGACATAAATTTTGATGCTATTTTTCAATTTGAGTTAAATTAATTCTTTGCATCCTCTGAAACTTTGTAACTATTTATTAATTAATAACTTTAGCTAAATATACATAGTTAAATAGTTATGCAAATAGTGATATTAATGAGTGGCCATTATTTTAAACAGGCCAGTAAATCTGTATTTTATGCATTAACATCATGGTTATGATGATAATTTAATCATATTAGAATATAACTGGATGACGGGCACTCGTTGAGCGCATGCCTTCGCCGCCGATTATAAATAATGCTATAGTTATAAATGACCTTGACCTTTGACCCCGATCGCTCCCAAAATCTAACCAAATGTCTACTGATTTTTTGACCCACTCATCTACCCATTCATATCTTTTAAAGTTCCAACATATATTCATGAAAAAAAAAACAATGAAGTTATCAATCTCCTGCCTGTATAAAATACCCCCTCTGTTTTTATAAGCATTAGAATCTCCTCCATCCTCTATTCTTTCACTTCGATTCAATTGGAGGCAAGAAAAAGAAGAGGGAAGAACATTTCCAAACCTCCTGAGTGACCGCCAAGTCAGACGGTAAATTTCCAATTAAAACCGAATTAGCGGAGCAACTTCAGCACCAACCAACAAACACATGAAACTCTCTGAGGAAAGAATTACAAGAGATTCTCTACCAAGGAACATCTTATTTTTTCAATTACCATTTCAGCCACTATAATTACTAACATCTGTTGTTAATTTAAACATGCAGTTGGGCTATAATTTAAAAAGAAATTCAGCGATTGCAATAACTAGATTACGAATATTATTATAAAAGAAATGTAATTGTATTATGCATGAAATTTTTCTCATATGATATAAATTACAATCCAAAGTTGTCAAAGTAACTCGAGTTAAAAATGATTTATTCGGTGTAACTTGTACCTATGCCAAATACAAGGAATTATTTTGAAACATATAAAATGCACCAGATTAATTTTTCAAGTAATCAGAAACTATATAAATTAGACTCTTATTAAATTTGAATTTAATTAAAATTCAATAGGTACAATTAACTAAAACAAATTAGTTAATCAAAGAATATTTATGTTTTCAATATTTCAGATTTTCCTTAACTTAATTCATTCTATAAATTTATAAACAATGCTCAGTGCCACTTAAAAAATAGTGAGAAAGGATCGCTAAGATCCCTAATGTCGAAGTCACGATCTCATCAGAAATAGATATCCTATCCATGTAATCTAAAATGTATGTTTTGCACACATTTTGCAATTTACAAACATTTGTAATTTAAACATAATTTCTAATTTTGAGTCACAGTAAAATCCATTGCTATATGCATAGGCTAACCAGACTAACCGGAATGATTATAACTATTAAATTATCAAACTTACGCATTTATATACTTCTATAGAAAAAAATTCTGAACATTTCATATATTTTAATTCAGAAGAAACTTAACTTCCATTTAGTGAATGCGTTCTGCGCAATTAGTGGATTTTACACAATCTCGAGAATGCGCTGCTCATTTTAGCATATAATAGCTTGTACTCTTATGGAAAACTTTTCATAGATTTTTGTTTAATTTAAAAAATGATATTTTTACATCACCTAAGAAGGGAAAACATAAAAGGTTAATTCCAAACGTTTGGTAGAATGTTTGATATCTCAGTTAAATTAAAATACCAGTTTTGTTCAAGTTTTCTTTAAGTAACTAACTCAAATTTAATTACCAATATATTACCAAGTTATTATGCATAGCTTTAACTATCATATTTTTATGAAATGGACCAATTAAATGCATAAATAAGTGATTATCTACTCCATCACTGTTGGTCCTGCGTCATACCCTTTACCTGCCTTGCACACTCTCGAGATTGTCGCACATTTTCAATGATCCTGAAAAAGCGCAGGGCATTCTCTAGATTGTGCAAATCGGAAAATGGCGCGGAACACAAGCATTTATTGTGGAGTTATGGTGAAAAGCACTAAACTATAAGAATTTTATAGACAACAAACCCTTTATAGGCGGTATAGAGTTGTGATGGTGTTTATAGGCAAAGTCATATATAGGAAATAACCCTAACCTTGTATTTTATAGGATATTGTCTATATAACAGTGTAGGGGTAGCAGTTATTATTGGTACCTATCCACTATAGCTAACGGCGTATTATATTTTATAGACTGTTTGATAAACATTATTTTACAGCACTATAAATGCTATAACTTACAAGATACAATATCCTATAGAAGACAATGATAGTGAATTTCCTATAAGATGGAATGTTACTAGTACTAAAATACTAAAAATGATTATATCAACTCAACTCGTTCAAAATAATAAAACCTTATTCTAAAATTAAATACCTGCAGTTAATCTAATGTATTTCATTAAGTGGAATAGTATACTAATTAAAATATGCTTTTGCAAAGTAACTATGTTTTTAAAAAGAAATCCCCCCCCCCCTCCTCCTAACTTGCCCTTATTTTTTGGGGACTTTATTTAGATGGTAAATTGTCATCAAGAAATAACTCTACGGAACTCTATCAAACTTTGGCACATTCTTCCCTTCACCTCATTTGATGGATTTGGAAAGGGAAAGTGATGGTGAGGGAGGGAAGTGATGTGGAAAGGGAAAGTGATGGAGAGAAAGGGAAGTGATGGGGAAAGGGAAGTGATGGAGAGAAAGGGAAGTGATGGAGAGAAAGGGAAGTGATGGAGAGAAAGGGAAGTGATGGGGAGAAAGGGAAGTGATGGGGAGAAAGGGGAAGTGATGGGGAGAAGGGGAAGTGATGGAGAAGAAGGGAAGTGATGGGGAGGAAGGGAAGTGATGGTGAGAAAGGGGAAGTGATTGGGAGAAAGGGAAGTGATGGAGAGAAAGGGGAAGTGATGGGGAGAAAGGGAAGTGATGAGGAGAAAGGGGAAGTGATGGGGAGAAAGGGGAAGTGATGGGGAGAAAGGGGAAGTGATGGAGAGAAAGGGAAGTGATGGGGAGAAAGGGGAAGTGATGGGGAGAAAGGGAAGTGATGGATAGAAAGGGAAGTGATGGGGAGAAAGGGGAAGTGATGGGGAGAAAGGGGAAGTGATGGGGAGAAAGGGAAGTGATAGGGAGAAAAGGGAAGTAATGGGGAGAAGGGGAAGTGATGGAGAAGAAGGGAAGTGATGGGGAGGAAGGGAAGTGATGGTGAGAAAGGGAAGTGATGGTGAGAAAGGGAAGTGATGGAGAGAAAGGGAAGTGATGGGGAGAAAGGGGAAGTGATGGGGAGAAAGGGGAAGTGATGGGGAGAAAGGGAAGTGATAGGGAGAAAGGGGAAGTGATGGGGAGAAGGGGAAGTGATGGAGAAGAAGGGAAGTGATGGGGAGGAAGGGAAGTGATGGTGAGGAAGGGAAGTGATGGTGAGAAAGGGAAGTGATGGTGAGAAAGGGGAAGTGATGGGGAGAAAGGGAAGTGATGGTGAGAAAGGGGAAGTGATGGGGAGAAAGGGAAGTGATGGGGAGAAAGGGGAAGTGATGGGGAGAAAGGGAAGTGATGGAGAGAAAGGGAAGTGATGGGGAGAAAGGGGAAGTGATATGGGGAGAAAGGGAAGTGATAGGGAGAAAGGGGAAGTGATGGGGAGAAAGGGAAGTGATGGGGAGAAAGGGGAAGTGATGGGGAGAAAGGGAAGTGATGGAGAGAAAGGGAAGTGATGGGGAGAAAGGGGAAGTGATATGGGGAGAAAGGGAAGTGATAGGGAGAAAGGGGAAGTGATGGGGAGAAGGGGAAGTGATGGAGAAGAAGGGAAGTGATGGGGAGGAAGGGAAATGATGGTGAGAAAGGGAAGTGATGGTGAGAAAGGGAAGTGATGGAGAGAAAGGGAAGTGATGGGGAGAAAGGAGAAGTGATGGGGAGAAAGGGGAAGTGATGGGGAGAAGGGGAAGTGATGGAGAAGAAGGGAAGTGATGGGGAGGAATGGAAGTGATGGTGAGGAAGGGAAGTGATGGGGAGGAAGGGAAGTGATGGGGAGGAAGGGAAGTGATGGTGAGGAAGGGAAGTGATGGTGAGAAAGGGAAGTGATGGTGAGAAAGGGTGTTCAGAGGTATTTCTTAATTATTAATTATCATTTTGTAGCTATCAAGAAGATTCATTCATAGAATTAATTAATACTCCTATCATGAAAGTATTTCATATTATAGTATTTATAAAAGTAACTTATATTCATGTCATAAAATTAGTAATTATTCAAGTCCTAAAAGTTAAATCAGATAGAAGAGCATCAAAAATAAATTTCCCTCTACACAATAGGCTTAGCAAATAAATTAAGTTAGTCAATTTTAGTGAGTAGCCAAACACGGAAAGTTTTCATTTGAGCAGAGAGGCCAGCACCACTGAAAATTCGATCAAATCCCTAACGAAACAATCAACAAAACAATCAAAAGCAACAAAAATATATCTCTCCTAAATTCCCAATTGAATTGAAGTGAGTATTTCTTTTGGTGGTGAGCACCAGGCTCTTCACGCTAGGGTGGGCAGCCTTTGTTTGGCCCACAGCGCCACCTAGCGGACAGTGTGACAGATATCAGGAGGTGCGACTTGTCAAATGGAACTCTGACAGATAGAAAAATAACCGATACCATTTGTAGTTTTCTTCAAAATAAAGAATTGCATCGATATTTATTTTAAGACTATTGTCATTGATAGGGATATTTCAATATAGGTTATTTATAGTTTACATTTTAGTTTCTTTAATCTCAATTAAAAAATAGCTGTTACCGGTTTTGATAATCAGATTTTCAACAATCAAGAATCCGGCTTCAATAACAACAAAGTCTCTGATTATTACCAAAAAGAATAATTATACAGTTTGATAGATAATTTTGTAATAGAAATAATGTTAGTTTTATTAAATGATTAAGTT
The DNA here is from genome assembly GCA_947561585.1 of Caprella mutica. Classification (NCBI taxonomy): domain Eukaryota; kingdom Metazoa; phylum Arthropoda; class Malacostraca; order Amphipoda; family Caprellidae; genus Caprella; species Caprella mutica. Next base: position 17,425 of record CANNZV010001073.1, read on the forward strand.
AAACTGCATAGAACCGAGATAATAATATGTTCGGTATAAATCTTTTTCTACAATTTACATACGTTGTCCCATTGTTCATTTATCTGCATGTTTTTTCTTTGAAACACTAGATATTGTCAACAGCCTTTCTATTGTTCGAATAAAAATGAATTGCTATTTTCTGAATATCAACAGAAAAAATTGTCATCGTGAAAAAGGCTAAAACATTAAGTCCTGATAGTGTCAGTTTGACTCAGTGTACAACTGACACGTTGTGTGTGTCCGGTGACGGATTCTGACACCTCTAACAATAGCCTTCAGTCCATATAGTTCCATATCTAACAATAAAGGTATTTCTTTTCACGCAATATGGCCGACACACGCAGTGGGATATCAGAGTTTGGAGTTAAAATGCTTTCAGGGAAAAGGTTTCATTTTACTGAAGTGACTACTCTACACTAGATCCATTCATAATATCGTTCAAATATTTATTGCAGTCTTCAGAATTATAACAAATACTGAAGAAAGAACATTCATGAATAATAGACTTAAATCTATTCAGGTATAGAAAATATTCAAAGATACTTTCAGTATAGCAATGAATTCACATTATTATGTATGTAAGATAATAATGAACATATAATAGCAGTACATTGATGTAAAGTTCTGCTATATTATAAATTACTACATTTATGAATTTAAAATTCAAATCACTTGATATTGTTTTTTGTGTTCAATACAAATAAAAGGAAAACTGATCAACAGTACAATTTCTTATATCACTCTTAATAAATATTAAAAAAATTAAATAATATTATTCATTGTTTACTATTTGCAAGAGAGTGAAAGGGGTTCATTCTTCTTTTTCTTATGCTGTGAAAAGTGATGTCAGAAGGCAGGATGTTCTTCAAGAGGCGGATTGCAGTCTCACTTGGTAGCTAAATCCCCTGTCTATCAGCTGATACCTCTCCTCAAAGAGCGTCACAGGCCTAAGAAAATAGCTCAGAAAAGATCAATCACAACATCCAGTGGGTGAAAAAACAACTTTGAGATTTTTGTGAATAATGGGTGGTAAAAAAATGGCCCTAAACTCTATAGCTCGTGGCTAGGACGATAGTGACTCTCACTCTTCAAATTTAAAGTTAATGGTGCTTTGCATAGACCTACGTATTCTCAAATTATTTATAAGGTCTTTAGTAAATAATGTTCATTTTTTCATATAATTACATTTCTGTTTTTTATCGTGCACTTGAATCAATTATTTAACGTATCAAATTAATATTTCGTTGGTATTTATAGAAATAATTTGAATCATTTTCTAATAACCTTTAAAATCATGATTAATTAACCATGATTATTGATTTTTTCTCAAGTCATTAATTTGACAAAACTGTATTTTTCCCGTAATGAAGAGACAAATTCGAAATCGACATTCAATAAAAAATGCTATAAGATTATAATACATTAATATCAGTAAAGCCTCTTTAAGAGTCACTCTATACATTATATACCATCCTTATATATTTTCCCCATCCATTATTGCCATCAAATCCATCAAACTGATATCAACTATCCCCTCTGTTGATAAATAATAAATGTCCCCTCGAGCAAAGCAACCCCATCTCAGTCAATAGTTCTAATATCATTTTACCGTATTTACCCCCAGTACCTAGTTATAATATCATTTTACCGTATTTACCCCCAGTACCTAGTTATAATATCATTTTACCGTATTTACCCCCAGTACCTAGTTATAATATCATTTTACCGTATTTACCCCCAGTACCTAGTTATAATATCATTTTACCGTATTTACCCCCCAGTACCTAGGAACGTCAAAGACTGTTTGCTGAGACTGTAATGGACTTATCTTGTTACCGACCATCTTACGCCCTAACTTCTGTGGTGTGATTTCAACACCTTCTAATTACCTAACTCTCTCAAGCTTAACCTTAATGCTTTAATTTTAACGAGAAATATAAACATGTGCAAATTACATGCATTGTTATGGTAATTTACAATAAAATGTGACACTCTCCAGTGTATGTTTTAATACTTATTGCAACCAATAAGAACGTGAACGGACAGAATGCCTACGAACAAAACGACTAACGGACAAAATGCCTAACGGACAAAGTGCCTAACGGACAAAACGTCTACGGTCAAAATGACTACGGACAAAATGCCTAACGGACAAAACGCCTAAAAAACAAAATGCCTAACGAACAAATGCCTAAAATGCAGTGTAGATTTATTTCCTTTGTGGGAATATCCATAATTTATAAAGATTCATAATTTTTAAAAAGTGAGACCAAGTGGAAACAAAGACTTTTGTCTTAGTGAGAGTTTATTAAATCATTGCCTAATTTAATATGAACAAATGTAACTCAACGTACTTAGTGTAAACATTTCTATGTTGCTGTTTTGTGATTTATTACTAAAGTGTTATTCCTATTCAACAAACCAACTGAATACATTATTTTCCTATATTTTGACATTTATACGGAATCATCTTCTATTCTGACTTTTTTATTAGATATTTATAATCATCTTACTATATTTTGATTTTATAATAGCGTTTATTTTTTTTAGATAGCAGTAATCATTTTCAAACTGAAGTAATGTTTATAGTTACTTTTGAAATTCAAAAAGCAACTAATGTAATTACAATGTTTATATAAGTTAGTACTGACATGCAATTAACTATACCCAATGGTTATAAAAAAATCGTCGATATTTGTATTATTTAACCTAAGTTCCTTTTTTTTTAAATACTATTGTATTTTTTATTAATTGTAACTGAGATGGAAGTATATTTCATTTGCATAGGTTTTACATACATTTAAAAAATTTATCTTTTTATGTTTAACGAGAAGGTATATTACAATATTATTCATACTGTTCTTTATTAACCAATTATGAATTCATTACAGATATTACTTCAATGTTTCTATTCGGCCCTTATATTTATATATGAAGTTCATTCTTTTATTCTCCTTCCAGCATTTTTAAACGTCATTATTTTACTCTTTCATTTTCTATATTCATATATTTTGTATTTACATTAGACATTTTGTCCGTTAGACATTTTGTCCGCTATGAATTTTGTCCGTTAGGCGTTTTGTCCGCTATGCATTTTGTCCGCTATGCATTTTGTCCGTTAGGCATTTTGTCTGTAGTCATTTTGTTCTAGTAAGTGAAATGAATTTTAGTAAAAATGATAATACTTTCAGATTGTATATTCATTTAATTATTAATTTGAATGAATTTAAGTTTTATTGCATGTAAATCCCTAATTGTTTAAATTTTTCCTTACAATGAACTACTATGTTATAAAGATACAGCATAAAATTAAAAATGTCTACAATAAAGGATAAATACAATAGTTGAATATTATTTAAATTCGCATTCATTCCAACAGAGTTTATTTATATCATGAGAGCAAATTAACATGAATAATTATTTAAAGTCTGACATTAAAATGTTTGCATAGGAATTGCTAGCGTACAAATTAGCATTTAATTTATCATGATAATAACACTGGAGGTCTAAACTCGTAAAATATTAACCACCAGCTTATTAGCCACATTAAATAAACTTATATTGCATTAAATAACATTGAATTACATTAAATAACATAATATTACATTAAATAACATAATATTACATTAAATAACATAATATTACATTAAATAACATAATATTACATTAAATAACATAATATTACATTAAATAACATAATATTACATTAGATATCATATGCTCTCTGCAATGAAACATGTGATGATTAGGGTTGTGACAATATGCGTTTAAATTGTCATAGATCTTAAGAATATCATACCCGAAATGAAATGGTATCGAATACTATATACCGCTGGTTTAGAACCATTCAATACTCTTTAATTCACTCCATCTGTAATATTTTCATAGTTTTTTATTTTAAAAAGCATATTATCACAACCCTAGGGATGACCATCAAACATTTAAATGATTATGTTCAAGCTCTGATATTTATTATTCTTTATAAATGATTGGTAATAGAAAAAAGTTGCAGAATGAATTAACGATCAGATTAAATGAAATGTACAGGAAGTAAATTGTTTTAGATTTGTTATCACTAGAATAAATATATGAACATTGGATTGATTACAATTTGATTTATTTGAAAAAATATTTAAAAAGAAAGGTAGAGAATTATACTGCGGTTAATAATTATATCATTGCAAATATACTACCTATTGGTACATCAATTGATTAATACTAATTTCAAGGAAATTTCAAATTCATGAGAAATTATTTCGAATATATTGGATAATTTAGATATCTATATGAACGCTATACCGGGTGACCAATAAAAAACTAGTCGAAAGTAAATGCTTATAACTAAAAAAGTAATTGATATAGAAGGATGAAACAAATATCACATGAAAGACTATAATTTCAAGTTCTATTTTATATCAAAGATATTAAACAACTATAAAATTTAAGATATTGATATCTAAATTAAGCAAAATAGATATTACGTCATCACATTTTATTCAACCCTCATGAATCATTATGCAACTAACTATTGAATAGCGTGTTTTCATTTCTAAACATTATCATTTAAGCAGTTCTGCAACTAAAGTTAAGAGAAAATATGCCATTCAATACAACAATGAAATAAATGAATTGGTTAAGAATTTGTTCAATAAATGGACAGGAAATGAAGTGTTTGAGAAACCATTGCACTCGGACAATGTGACAGTTCGATGCGGTATGAGTTCGCATAGGCCATGGTACATATTTTTCTAAAGATGTAGAGACTGAAAATGTTTGTTCTGTAAATACTGACTGATACATTGAAATGTTAAATACTGTAATGACTGACGACAATCATCTTGACGTTTGGTTTCATTAGGACACTGCAACTGCATACACATTCTTGTCTGCACTAGATTAGTTGAAAAATCACTTCGAGGACAAGATTATTGCGCACAGAACCGTTTTCTCTGTCCAACTAAGTCCCTTGACCTATCACCTTTGGATTTTATTTATGATATATGCTAAAGAGAAGGTAACTATATTGAATCCAAACATGATTGAAGACTTGAAGCAAGTAATACGTGAAGTAACTAAAAAATAGTAGGTGCAGTAATTACTAATTTTGGAATTTAAGATTAATCTCTGTATTAAGCACAGAAAAGACGATTTCAAGCTATTGTTATATACTGAATAAAACTTGAGAATATATTCTTTCATGTGATTTTTGTTTCATCTTTCTACTCCAATTATTTTTTGAGTTATAAGCAATTACTTTCGACCAGTTTTTTATTAGTCACCCGGTATCTAAATAAAGAGATAGTATAGTTGAAAGTTTCACCAATTGCATCGTGAAATTTCTTCCAATTTCTATTATTCATTAATTTATGTTACAAAATAAGTAATAGCTCCTGGATAAATAAATCACTGAATGGCGCAAGTCACTCACTGTGACGCATTTCATGACGCACTATATGTACATTCAAAGTATATTCCTACAAGCAATTTATAGTGAGAATGCTAAGACGTGAACATTGATAACTATAACATATTTTAAAAATGTAGAACAGAACTCCTGTTTTTCTTGCACAGTACAATATTCCTTTAAAAGAAATGTGAATAGTGTACCTTTCTGGAAATATATTATTTTATGCTTTCTTTCTATGACACAGATCTGCTGACGCATTAGTTTCATGACGCATCACTTTTATGGTGCACTATATTTTCATAAAGTAATATTTCTATGACACATAACTTTAATGATGCAATTTCCCTGTGAAGAATTTCACCCATCGCAATACATCTAATTATGCATTTACATCCCAATGACGCATCCTCCCAATGATGCATCCTCCCAATGACGCATCCTCCCAATGACGCATCTCCCAATGACGCATCTCCCAATGACGCATCTCCCAATGACGCATCCTCCCAATGACGCATCCTCCCAATGTCGCATCCTCCCAATGACGCATCCTCCCAATGACGCACCCTCCCAATGACGCATCTCATAATGACGCATCCTCAAAATGACGCATTCTCCCAATGACGCATCCTCCCAATGACGCATCCTCCCAATGACGCATCCTCCCAATGACGCATCTCATAATGACGCATCCTCCCAATGACGCATCCTCCCAGTGACGCATTCTCCCAATGACGCATTCTCCCAATGACGCATCTCCCAATGACGCATCTCCCAAGGCGTCGCATCAAATCCTCCGCTTCTCATATATGTTTTTACGAGCTTTTAAAATTGATGTTGTGAAAGGAGTGGATGGCAAGCGGGAGAATGGGTAAGGAGGCCTAAATTTCTTAGGCCTATGGAGGAGTAATGAGATGTTTGTATGCCGCGAATAGGCTCTGCTAACCGAGATACCGATACAGCACGCCAGCCGATGCGTATCGGTATCGGGCCATATGCCATCGCTTGCGCTAAAAACGTCGGGGAAGAAACTGCACACAATTCTATTTGTATTTTGGTCAAAATTTAATGTAAATTCCGGTCAATCTTTACAAAAACGCGATATACGCAGATACTTCGATTAGAGATATTTTCTATGGAAAATATGAAATAGTGCGCTTAGCTATCATTTTAATTTTAGACAATAGTTAGTGCTACCTAGGGTTTATTATCGGTACAAGATATTACTCACGGTAAATATAATTAATCACAGAATATAAAAAAAATTTCGTCATTTGTAACAAATTGATTTAATGAATTAGGATTATAGAAATGGAAAATTTATCCGTCGTTTCAAATGTAAACAAGTCACTAGTGAACTAATGAACAAATTAACAAACGAACTATAAATTATGAACTGATGAGAGAAGTTCTTTTCAATACTGAAAAATTCAATTTATTTGACAAAGTGTCCATTAGATCATAAAATATTATTCTTTCTTATATTTGAGGCTAGCTGAGAAATGTTTGACAAATGTTATGATGTTTGACAAATGTTATGATGTTTGACAAATGTTGTGATGTTTGACAAATGTTGTGATGTTTGACAAATGTTATGATGTTTGACAAATGTTATGATGTTTGACAAATGTTATGATGTTTGACAAATGTTATGATGTTTTGACAGTAAATTTGACAGTAAGATAATTTAATTTTAAGCGACAGGGGCCATTATATTCCTAATATTGACAATATCATATCTAAGCTATAAGAGGTGATAGAACAGCTCCACTATAACTCTTTTGTTCCGGTATTAGCACAAAGGAGTACAAAGCCAACACTCTATTATGAGATGAGCCTTTGTAGCCAATTATAAAGCAATATCGTGTTCCTTTGTAGAGATATTTTCTCACACAGTCGATCAGAAGCTGCCAGTGGGACAAAAAAGGCACCCCCGACAGTGAGCAGCTCTGATTGGGGCTAACATAGCGTGAGGCTGGAGAAGGGAGAGATAGCAAAAAAAAACTGTTTGGAAGTCAGGATCACTGGGAAACAATCGCTAACATCGCCATTTAGTGATGCTAGGCCTATACAGTCTGCAAGTTCTACAGGCCTAATGATCTTCAGTGTCTACAGGCCTCATCATCTACAGTATCTACAAGCCTCATCATTTACAGTGTCTACAGGCCTCATCATCTACAGTGTCTACAGGCCTCATCATCTACAGTATCTACAAGCCTCATCATCTACAGTGTCTACAGGCCTCATCATCCACAGTGTCTACAGGCCACATCATCTACAGTGTCTACAGGCCTCATCATCTACAGTGTCTATAGGCCTCATCATCTACAGTGTCTACAGGCCTCATCATCTACAGTATCTAAAGGCCTCATCATCTACAGTATCTACAGGCCTCATCATCTACAGTGTCTACAGGCCTCATCATCTACAGTGTCTACAGGCCTCATCATCTACAGTGTCTACAGGCCTCATCATCTACAGTGTCTATAGGCCTCATCATCTACAGTGTGTACAGGACTCATCATCTACAGTATCTACAGGCCTCATCATCTACAGTGTCTACAGGCCTCATCATCTACAGTGTCTACAGGCCTCATCATCTACAGTATTTACAGGCCTAATCACCTACAGTGTCTACAGGCCTCATCATCTACAGTGTCTACAGGCCTCATCATCTACAGTGTCTACAGGCCTCATCATCTGCAGTGTCTACAGGGCTCATCATCTACAGTGTCTACAGGTCTCATCATCTACAATGTCTACAGGCCTCATCATCTACAGGCCTCTCCATCTACCTACAGTGTTTACAGGGCTCATCATCTACAGTGTCTACAGGCTTCATCATCTACAGTGTCTACAGGCCTCATCATCTACAGTGTCTACAGGGCTCATCATCTACAGTGTCTACAGGCTTCATCATCTACAGTGTCTACAGGCCTCATCATCTACAGCGTCTACAGGCCTCATCATCTACAGTGTCTACAGGCCTCATCATCTACAGTGTCTACAGGCCTCATCATCTACAGTGTCTACAGGCCTCATCATCTACAGTGTCTATAGGCCTCATCATCTACAGTGTCTACAGGACTCATCATCTACAGTATCTACAGGCCTCATCATCTATAGTGTCTACAGGCCTCATCATCTACAGTGTCTACAGGCCTCATCATCTACAGTATTTACAGGCCTAATCACCTACAGTGTCTACAGGCCTCATCATCTACAGTGTCTACAGGCCTCATCATCTACAGTGTCTACAGGCCTCATCATCTGCAGTGTCTACAGGGCTCATTATCTACAGTGTCTACAGGTCTCATCATCTACAATGTCTACAGGCCTCATCATCTACAGGCCTCTCCATCTACCTACAGTGTCTACAGGGCTCATCATCTACAGTGTCTACAGGCTTCATCATCTACAGTGTCTACAGGCCTCATCATCTACAGTGTCTACAGGGCTCATCATCTACAGTGTCTACAGGCTTCATCATCTACAGTGTCTACAGGCCTCATCATCTACAGCGTCTACAGGCCTCATCATCTACAGTGTCTACAGGCCTCATCATCTACAGTGTCTACAGGCCTCATCATCTACAGTGTCTACAGGCCTCATCATCTACAGTGTCTACAGGCCTCATCATCTACAGTGTCTACAGGCCTCATCATCTACAGTGTCTACAGGCCTCATCATCTACAGTGTCTACAGGCCTCATCATCTACAGTATTAAAGGCCTCATCATCTACAGTGTCTACAGGCCTCATCATCTACAGTGTCTTCAGGCCTAATCATCTACAGTGTCTACAGGCCTCTATATCTACAGTCTTAATCATGAAACAATTATACACTATCTTTAGGCCTCATCATAAAAATTATAGTAACTACAGGTTCCATTATAGTATATCTTTTTACTTTTACATCATTTACAGTGTTTCTAAGCCTCATCACAGGGAATCATCTCTATCTACATTGAATCTAGCAGAAAAATATTTAATATAGTATTATCATTTACACATATTTTCACTCAAAAATTTTAGAGATAAATTAATTCAATAGCAGAAATATAAGATAAATATTATTCTCATCAACTGCTTTGGTACCAGATTGCAACTGCAACCTCAACTCAAAATCGAATGAAATCTTTATTCACTTAAAAATTTTGATATAAATTTATTTCACATTTTAAATCCTAATTTAAGGTTGAAATAATGATTTAAATTTGTTTTACCCTCTCAGAAAGAAGTTTGTAACTCACCAATAAATGCTTTTCTTTTTCCTGACCGCTTCATAGTTGCATCTGATGGCTCAGTGACAGGCTATTGTGAAGCTGTAACAATAGTGCACAGCTTTGGAAAAGCTTGTGAAACGTTTTGTTCTTTTGTGGCCATAGATCTGTTGTTCAATGATTACATATGAATAAAATGCGGGGGAAGTTCCATGAAAAGCCTTCTGAGAACGCGTGACGGACGGAGTGTATAATTAAGATTAATTCCTTTTGTTGTTTGGTGCAGGTTTCCAAAGATAATGAGGGTATGCGTGATGCTAACTCAATCGACTAATTTATATATAATAACATCATTTTTTATGCATTAGGCTACTTTTAGCATTATGACGTAGAAATTAGTGTCCGTTACATAATATATATAACATTAACCTAATGAATAGTGAACTTTTTAATTATATGATAGTTTAAAATTAGGACAACATGAAAATTTCTATTTGTACTGGTAAATAATAATTATAGCTCATTTACTGCATCACTAAACGTATGTTGGAAAAGGAACAAAATATAACATGTAATAAATTCACTATTTTTATATCGTTATTTAGTACAGTTTGAACCATATTCTAATAATAATTAAAATATATGAAGTTCAACTAAAAATCATAATAATAGAATAATTCTTTTTACTTTCAATATTACTAGAAACAAACTATCGAAGAATCCTTCTAATTTTTCAAATTAAATGAATTCTTACTCCATAGAATATTTATTAGAATGAGGCTAATTCGTATCTTTCGTTAACGAATTTATTCATTCGTTAACAAATATATTCCTTCATTAACAAATTTATCCATTTGTTAACAAATTTATTAATTCATTAACGAATTTATTCATTCATTAACAAATTCATTCATTCATTACCAAATTTATCCATTTACTAACGAAATTATTCATTCTTTAACAAATTTATTCATTCATTAACAAATTAATTTATTCGTTAACCAATTTATTTCCCATTATCTTTATTATTTACTATTTACTTGCCTTGAATCAATGACCAAAATCTAAACAGACTCTATTTCCTATTCATAATTAAATGGCAAAACTAAATGCTATTGGCCAACCATCCACGGCAAGCCACTAAGCCCCAAACCTCAGCCAGTATTAATATATTTCCTAGCGCAGTCTTCCTAATTCAATTCTCAGGCTAATTCGCAGAATAATCCTCTAATTTGAAAGTCTTTGCCTCCGAAGACGAATAATTTATCAAGAAAATTACAGCGGAATCCGATGGGTTAAAGTGAGGCCATTTCGGAATGTCTTACGGTTCGAAGAACAATAAGTGGAGAGAATTCGAACACATCCAGGATATTATTATTATTCATATAGAAACCGCACCGCCTTTGTGAAGATCCTTCGTTTGTTGTTTATATTTTCAGAGAACAAAAGCCATATTGTTATTCAATGAATAACTTTAATATTATTTATGTACTGTATGATCGATTGAATTAAACGGTCTGATGAGTAGAACATGGTAGGAGTTTACATGATTAGCATTGAAAAACTTTTCCTATATCCATTTAAATCTACTACTTACCTTATTAACACTAGAACTGCCAAGCAGTCAATTTGACTGTTTTTACTTTTCAAATATTTGTATCTCATAAATTATTATTGGTAAAAAAAATTTATCTTCCAATATCAATTTACGAGATACAAATGTTTGAAAAGTTAGAACCAGTCAAATTGACTGCTTGGTAGTTCTATTATTTTAAGATGTCGTAATTTCCCTAACACCCCCCCTCCCTAATAACACCAATTACTAAATTATGAGAGGCATGCTAAGATGGTAAATCCCACGAAGCAACACCATTACCCCTGTCCCAGCCATCACTGTGTATAAACTCCTTGGTAGAAGAGGCCTCAAATAACTAAGCTCTGGATTAGGACTATGAGGGCCTAGACACTGCCACCAAATTACCTACAATAACTATGTAGTGGCTGCTAAATTGACTGTTATTAACTAATGCGTATAATGAAAGCCTACCACGCCATGGAGGGGCAGTGCGTTCGTTGTAGGAGGGGGGGGAGGGAGAAGAGGGGAGAGAGGGATTTGTCTGTCACGTCACAATAACCAACTTAATAGAATTTATTGAATGGAGGCGGTATTTATCTCATTAACAAATCAAATAACAATGCAGAAAGAAGAATCAAATTTACCAAGATATATTATACAAAAGGTAAAGGTAGCACTATACCTTCGACTGAGACCGCAGAAGCTATTCTTCTCCTCTGTTAAATGTTGGCAATTAGATAAAAAATATGTGGTAGGTATCATAGTTACCTATTAGTTAGTTATAATATAGCTGTCTTATCGCATGGCTTCTATCGTTGTTTCTGGCAAAAAATAAAGAAGATTTGAAGATTAGTGATATTTTTTACTTCTATTTCATATGTACAAAATTCAAAATAGTAAAAATCATCTAAGGCCTAACTAATATTATATTTTAAAGTTAAATAACAAGATGTACATAATGCTATCAAATAAGAAAATGCATTTCTTTAAATTTAATTTTCGATTTATCATATTTATTTATTTCAAGTACCTATGATACGACATTTTTATCCATCCTAATTATACCTGCAGTGTGTTTATTTATTTATTTGTTCTCCACTTTTACACGACGTGTATTAAGCCCTAAGAATGTAATCATGATACGCACGGGAATATATTATTATGTAAAATTCAAATTTTTATGTATTTATTCCATTTTTAAAAAGTATTTTATCTATAAAATAAATCAGTCTAGGAAGAGAAATAAATTGCAATTAAATTCATTAAATTAACCTAATAACGGGCAATGAATTGCTATTGATGAAAACCCGTTATTTTTAATGGGAAAGTACACTAGTTATTTATTATTAATTAATTTATTAGGGGGTTTAACGTCTGCTTCGGAACCAAAGGCCATATCGCTGACGTCAAAAGGAAATTAAATACAAGGGACTGGAAGAAGCAGTCAGAGAGGAAAGTGGCTCCATGAACAAAGTCACTTACCACCGTCGGTGAAAATGCTCATGGATGCAGAAAAGCTACTCCGTGATTACAGTCACTTACCAAGGAATGTGATGAAACGGGACACAAGCACCGGTGGCTGCACTCACGGATGGAAGAGGAAAATGAAGAGGTGATAGTAAATGAAGCCTACGAGTCTACCTAACACAAAATCTAAGACCTCGTAATTGAAGAGCATAACCCTAGCGCTATCCTCTAAAACTGCAAGTAGCGTTAAAAAAATGATAAACATGGTAAAAATGAAAAAGACAATCCATAATCCAAATTACAACAGTTCGGGGCCCAAGGGACGCCACCCCCCTTCTCTTCCGTTCACCACAGACAGCTTCAGGATAGAGCCCCTGGGGGCACTAGTTATTTAATGAAACAACAGACGGAGAAATATAGCTTTGACGATATCAGTCGAATGAACTTTTACCAAAAATACATGTAACCAAGATAGACTCGTCATCGACACACCACACATATACAGGGTGGCGCAAAAAAAAGAAACCCAATTTCAAATTAGGTTATTTTATAAACTATTTAAAAGCTATCAATTTAAAAAAAAAACATTTTTCATTCCTTTACTTTTTCTGCATATATTTTGAAAATCTGTTAAAGTTAAGACAAAAATAAAATATCCTGCAGCGTATTAAGAAAAGGTAATTAAAAAGGGCTTGCGCGAATACGAAATATACGTAAAAATCACAATAGGTATAATATTCATTTCAAATGGATGTAAAAATATTGATATAAATTATTTTCTGTAACAAATAATACACAATTAAAACCTAATTATCATTAGAGAATTGATGTTTGATATAAATTGATAAATTTAATAAAATCAGTTTGCCGTTAATTTGTATCTCCTATTCGAAACCATCAAAATACATCTTTCAAAAGAACAAAGTTTTTGTGGTGACAAGTTATTTAAACACTGAAAGCTTTAAACAGGTTCAACCTCATTTTAAACATAGCTTTCAGGAAAGATTTTCACCAACTATAAAACAATATTGACTTATATTAATATGTCCAAACTGAAGAAACCACTTTATTTTGAACAAAAATCGATTAAGTCGCATTAGAACAGAACGAACACATGAAAACAATCATATTCATGAGCAATTTATTGAGAATTCAAAAATATCAATCAGAATGAATTGAATTAGACATCATTAAAGACACATTTCACCGAATTGTTAAACACGATGTGAAGTATCATCCTTTCAAGAAGCATGTGAGGATCGAACTCTTAGAACTGATTTACCTCAATCTAAATTTTGCAAAATGGTTTTTGCAAAGATATGCTCGTTTTGTAGAAGACATCGAGATTTGTGATGAAGAAGTATTTCCATGAATGAAAGAGTCAATAATTAAAACGTAAATTGAATGAAAAATAGCATTTTTTATTTTTTCTTCTACCATATGGAAATAAATTATACCTATTCTAAAGTCTTTTTGTGTTTCCGTCCTCGTACGAGCCCTTTTTATTTATATTTTTTCAATTCACTGCAGGATGACTAATTTTAGTTGTAGGTTCAACAGATTTTCATGAAAGACGTAGAAAAACTGTACGAATAAAATTGTGTTTTTAGAAAAATTCTAACTTTAATAGCTTGTAAAATAAACTATTTTGAAAATGGGTTTCATTTTTTTTGCACCACCCTGTATAGTACTGTCCAGAGCATACCACACTACACCACACCTTAAACCACTAAACCTCACCACAAGCCACTACAAACCACACCACAACACCAAACCACTCTCCCTCTCTCTCTCTCTCTAACTGCCTAACTTTTGACTCTCTGTTCGCCTGGTTAATTATTTCAATATTTAGTGGAGACTGGAAGTAATCCTTGAATGCATTTGGCAGGGACTGGCACAACTTTGTCGATTAGTGTACATACTATGTGGAATTATGTGACTTTCATTCGAATGTAACACGGAGATATTAGTAATGTTCTTGTCTTTATTGTGGTTATTGACTTGAGTACTTGTTGTTATTATCTCTAGCAGTGTTATAGATAAATATCTAAACTTAAGATATCTAATTAGTGAGTCAAGAACTTTTCAAACAAAATATTAATATTATTCTAGGCATGTTCATGTTTTGTGGTGAGTGAAAGATAAATTGGTTTCTATATTTAAATGGTACAAGGTACAATTAAAGAAAAATGCATATGTAATGATTTTTTAAAGTTTACTAATTTCATGTTTCTTAAAAGGAACTTTACTAATTTTATTGTGTATAGTTATTCTGAAATTGGTCTGGGTACACGATGACATATTTGTAAGATTTGAAAATTGTTAAACTGTGATTTGTGAAGCTAGCACAATGCGGAGCCTTTCTTCTTTGATAGTACCTACTGCTAAATTATCTTCTATTTAGACACTACCTAACATATTTCATTTATTTAACTCACAACTGCTGGTGGCTATTCTCCATACATTTTTCCTCACACAGAAAATTCATTTCTCCATTTAGAAATATTCTCAGTTACGCTTCTTGAGGCGATAAGAAACAAAATAGGTTCCTTTTTAGCCGAACTTTTCTCCGTTTGAATTGAATGAAGACATTAGGCGTAAAATGACTCCTCAGGAAGTTTTCAAAGGCGGAATGTGGAGCTAACAATTGCAACCATGAATAAGAGTGGCTCTTTTTGCTCTCTTTGATATACGGAATTGTTAATGAACTCGCATCATAGAGTCCAACTCTACGGGAAAACTGTTCGGTTAATTAGCTTTTTAGTTTATGGTTAGCTGGGCGAATGGTAATCTTTGATTCAGGGTTAATATGCATATAGGAATTAACTGAAATTTAACTTTTTAAATAAAATAACAAATTGCTACTCCTCCAATGAATATTCAAATAAAACAATGGGACTGAAATTGTTTCGATATATTTTAACAGTTTTTATTTTTCAAATTTGATTTTTTGATAAACAATCATTAACAGTTGAAAAAGATTCATAAATCACCAAATAAATATTTTGTCGACAATTATTAAAATTATTTTAGCCAAAAATGAGTAAATGGCTTACTATTCCTCTAGTTAAATAAGAATAATTTCCTAACAATTGAAATTTATTTATGTACACCATCTATTGAGAACATAATAAAAGATCAATTGATGTTGAATGGATGCATTAATTTCCCCTTCCATATCATATCTAATCATATACATTGCAATACTAACTCCATTGTTATTGCCGTATCAAATAACATCACATGTATCAAATTAAAGGCAATAAGATGAAGAGAAAGGATACATCTTTCATCTTGAAATGATACAAGTTATTCTCTATGTAAAATGAAAATGTAATGGAAATCGTGTCAATTATTATGAAAGAAAATCTAAGGTATACTTTAGTATTAATTTTATGTATAATATTAAAGATTGTACTGTGAAATTATACATTGAAGTTTGAGATAACTGATTAAATTGGTTATAAAACACGATATGATGATACGAAAAATTTTGTAAAGAAATTGGATTATTATAAGGTTGACAAACATAAATAAAATAATACTAAAAAATCATTGAAATTTTACCCAGTGTTAATCGGCGACCTGTTCTTTAGTCGAAACACTGTCGCCGATAACACTTACGCCGAAAACAACTTCGTTGCACGACACTTTCAACGAAAATTTAAAAAACACTATACGTTGTTGTCCACCTAAGGTTAGGTTAGCGGTCTGGTTGGGAGGGGGAGGGGGTTTGTAGTGACCAAATGTATGCTTCACTGTTTTTTTACTGTAAAATAAGTATATGTACCTCATTTAGGTAAATAATTGTCCTTTTTCCGGCGAAAGTGTTTTCGGCAAAAGTATTTTCGGCGGAAATACCTACAACCGTGTTAATCAACAAAATATCTTTTTATTGCACTAATTCCATTGTTTTTATTTTAGGAGAATATGTTACATATAGAACCTTATTAAATTCGGATGTCTATCAAATAAAAACAAGTAAAGCTAATCTGATTGTTATTTTTAATGAACACTTTTAATGAAGATGCAATATTTTTAAAAGAATTATTTGTCTTGAAGTTTCTAAAAGTATGGAACACTGTTTTATTATTTTACTTATTTCATTTGTTCGAAAATATTAATTTTGTTGGTTAATAGTTCTTACTGCAAACAACTTATGTATATTGTTCACATCATGTCTCTTTTTCCCGTAAGATTTTGGCTAACATATTCGGTATTAATGGATAGCATTTATTACTATCCATATTTTCTCGATAAATAGAAGTACATATAAGTGAACCAGGTAATGAATAAACATATTCATCTTAAATGTTTGCAATTAATTAAAATGGATAATTTAGCAATAAGTTAAGTATCGATGAATGATCTACAATAATACACTTTCTTCGAACAAATAGGCTCATAAATTACAGATAATGTCGACAAGATAATGTCAAGCGCATTTGAGTGATCTGCAATATTAAGCGATTTTTCTGTGCGATCTACTGATCAATAGTTTGCGCATCTATCGAACGATAGCGCAACCATCGCTCGATTGTTGCGCGTTCAAGTGATATGGATTTTCATAATTTATGCATCTAATTGTTACATTTAATAAGGTAACCAACATTCGATTGTTGGATGCCCGATGAAATAAACCAATTAGATGTATAAAATAAAAGAATCCATATTCATTCGAATGTCCAACAATCGATTGATGGTTACGCTATCGTTCGATAGATGCGCAAACTATTGATCAGTAGATCGCACAGAGAAATCCTTATTAAAAGTAACAATTTTTTTTTCAAAAAGACAATTTTTTTCCATCAAAAACAAGACAATCAAATGCATAAACTATAAATTTCCCAATTATTCGAACGAGAAGAAATCGATCGATAGTTGCGCTATCGATCGATATCTGCGATAAAATATGCCAATTAGATGTATACAAACTAAGAAAATCATATCAATCGAATGCACAGCGATCGATCAATACTTGCGCTATCGATCGATGGCTGTGCCAACTATTGATCAGTAGATCAAGCAGCAAAATCGGTCGATGTTCACTCAAGCGCGCGTGACAATAATATATCGAAAAAACTACCGATAATATGTAATCATAAATTTTTGATATTGGTAGAATTGGTAACAAGATATTATAAGAAGTATGTGTTGAAATGTTATTTGAACATCCATAAATATCCGTAAATAAAGATAATTTTCTACGGAAAATTTCCATATAAGTTTGAAAATTGATACTGCGATAAAATAAAACCATAAGTTAATATTAACATACCTTCTTTCCTTTGTACCTTCTCTCCTTTGTACCTTCTCTCCTTTGTACCTTCTTTCCTTTGTACCTTCTTTCCTTTGTACCTTCTTTCCTTTGTACCTTCTCTCCTTTGTACCTTCTCTCCTTTGTACCTTCTTTCCTTTGTACCTTCTTTCCTTTGTACCTTCTTTCCTTTGTACCTTCTCTCCTTTGTACCTTCTCTCCTTTGTACCTTCTTTCCGTTGTACCTTCTTTCCTTTGTACCTTCTTTCCTTTGTACCTTCTTTTCTTTGTACCTTCTTTCCTTTGTACCTTCTTTCCTTTGTACCTTCTTTCCTTTGTACCATCTTTCCTTTCTTTCCCTACCTCTCTTCTCTCTCTCTCCCTCCAAGCTGCAAGCTATTGTTTTTGTTGTCTGTCGTGTGTTCCTTTCTATCAAACTCTTCAGTCTAAATATTTTTGTATGGTGAAGAAGAGTGAAACAATAAACAGTAGACGATATGCTTGACAATGAATTATATTGCCAATATCATTGTATCATCAGTCATTATTGTGTATTTTAATGTTTAAAGCACTTGCAAACATTTGTTAAAATGAATTAGTCTGGAAAATAACCACCAGAGAACTATATTGCGGAAAACTATAATATGAAGTCAATGAAGCAGTCATGAAATGAAAAGAGTAGGTATGACATCCAGAGAGAAGGCACGAACTCCATAGAGAAGGCACGAACTCCATAGAGAAGGCACGAACTCAATAGAGAAGGCACGAACTCAATAGAGAAGGCACGAACTCAATAGAGAAGGCACGAACTCAATAGAGAAGGTATGAACTCAATAGAGAAGGCACGAACTCAATAGAGAAGGCACAAACTCAATTGAGAAGGTACGAACTCAATAGAGAAGGCACAAACTCAATTGAGAAGGTACGAACTCAATAGAGAAGGCACAAACTAAATTGAGAAGGTACGAACTCAATAGAGAAGGCACAAACTCAATTGAGAAGGTACGAAATCAATAGAGAAGGTACGCAATCAATAGAGAAGGCACAAACTCAATTGAGAAGGTACGAACTCAATAGAGAAGGCACAAACTCAATTGAGAAGGTACGAACTCAATAGAGAAGGCACAAACTAAATTGAGAAGGTACGAACTCAATAGAGAAGGCACGAACTCAATAGAGAAGGCACGAACTCAATTGAGAAGGTACGAAATCAATAGAGAAGGCACAAACTCAATTGAGAAGGTACGAACTAAATAGAGAAGGCACGAACTCAATAGAGAAGGTACGAACTCAATAGAGAAGGTACGAACTCAATAGAGAAGGTACGAACTCAATAGAGAAGGTACGAACTCAATAGAGAAGGTACGAACTCAATAGAGAAGGTACGAACTAAATAGAGAAGGCACGAACTCAATAGAGAAGGTACGAACTCAATAGAGAAGGTACGAACTCAATAGAGAAGGTACGAACTCAATAGAGAAGGTACGAACTCAATAGAGAAGGTACGAACTCAATAGAGAAGGTACGAACTAAATAGAGAAGGCACGAACTCAATTGAGAAGGTACGAAATCAATAGAGAAGGCACAAACTCAATTGAGAAGGTACGAACTAAATAGAGAAGGTACGAACTAAATAGAGAAGGCACGAACTCAATAGAGAAGGTACGAACTCAATAGAGAAGGTACGAACTCAATAGAGAAGGTACGAACTCAATAGAGAAGGTACGAACTAAATAGAGAAGGCACGAACTCAATAGAGAAGGTACGAACTCAATAGAGAAGGTACGAACTCAATAGAGAAGGTACGAACTCAATAGAGAAGGTACGAACTCAATAGAGAAGGTACGAACTCAATAGAGAAGGTACGAACTCAATAGAGAAGGTACGAACTCAATAGAGAAAGTACGAACTCAATAGAGAAGGCACGAACTCAATAGAGAAGGCACGAACTCAATAGAGAAGGCACGAAGTCAATAGAAGGCACGGGATGCACATCTCAACTCTATAGCTTCCGACATGTGTCGTCATCCGGTGATCATTCTCTAAAGCGCGGAAATGGATTGGCACTTTTTGCCTGTGACGTCATGACTCCTTTTGAGTAAATTCTAGGCACCCCAAATGGAAAAAAAGAGAATGTGACAGAAGAATCTACGGAAAAAAATATCACAGGAAAAGGATGTGACAAAAATAGACACAAAAATTCTTGTCTAAAATATCTGAGCAAATCTCAAAATAGGAAATAATTATGATAGATGAAAACAGTAGAAAATCCTTGTAGAAAATATAGTTGGTGAAATGACAATAAAGGAGATGTAGCTTCCATATAATTTATGAGATAGTGTGGCATTATCAGTATATGACATTATAAGAGTAATACATCTATTAGTGACATGGTGAAAAACACCAAGACACGAAAACAAAGAAAATGTCTTATGGTATTTTTTTAATAGAACTAATCATTCTGATGATGATAATAAAAAAGAAAATAGTGAATTATTTAAGCATGTTTTGCACTCGTTAATTATTTGATGTAAATAATATTTAAAAGTTAGAATACAATAAATATCATTTATCTTTTTGGAAAATTTATTAACTATATAAATTGCATGAAGTACCTTCGGGTCAAATTAGTATAATTTGAAGAAGAATACTGAACATAAAATATTAATAAATTACATTGATGTTATTACATTTAGATCTAAACCTAACATATTTCCTTCATAACATAAACTACCACTCAAATAAATATTACACATTTATTTATATATTTTTGAAACCTACCATGTAAATACATTATTGGTCATACAATAAAAAAAAGGACACTCTCATTAATTTTAATTAAAACTTTCAGTTGTTATAAATATTCATATGTACGGGAACCTAACAGTGTTAGGACACTCACAGTTCTCGAAAAGTGAGTGTAAATATAGATCAATTCTGACTAACAGATCATGATCTATGTAACACCCACTTCCCGAGTACTGTGTGCTTCTCATCACCATATTTAATAGGAGGTTGTTATAACAATTTTCTTACGTGAAAAAACGTCAAAACTTATTTATCAAATAATGAAATAGTCCTCTTTTTATAGATAACTACATAGTTTAATGTAGTAGAGATCCGTGACATTCAACTGTACCGTCAGAATAACTGTGATGTCATTTCTAATGGAATATAAATACGAACATTAATATTGTACAGATAATTTACTTTGGGGCGCGAAAGGAATGATCGTAATTGGGATTTCATTTAGAACTAATTTAATTTATATGTCAATCTGGAGAATGGTGGTAAATAATAAAATGCTTTTCTCTATTGAAGTTGTTTAGATAAATAATTCCTTTGATTTTCACACAATATTTCAATAAAAAAAATATTCTTAATGATTTTTCTTCTATATTGACTTTTTACATCAATTTGACAGAGAATTTTATATCATTTATATTTAACCATTAATAGAATAAAACTTAATAGTATGTTCTTCAATAAAAATGAAAATAATCTCAAAGAAAGATATTGCTAAGATTTTCTTTTTAAATAATTTAAATTTAAAATATATTTTTATATTATAAATGCAATCACCACTCAACAAATTATTGATATTTAAAATTATCTCGACAGTGTCATTTTAACAGTTATTCTATCAGATGGAGTGCAAAAATAATAATTAAATCAATAAAATGAACATGAATGTATAATTCTAATGAGTTTACAAAGAATATTCTACTTGGTTAATAACTCTATGGAGTTTACTAAGAATATTCTACTTAGTAAATAACTCTATGGAGTTTACTAAGATTATTCTAATTAGTTAAAAATTCAATGTGGTTTAGTAAGAATATTCTACTTGGTTAATTACTCTATGGAGTTTACTAAGAATATTCTACTTAGTAAATAACTCTATGGAGTTTACTAAGAATATTCTACTTAGTAAATAACTCTATGGTGTTTACTAAGAATATTCTACTTAGTAAATAACTCTATGGAGTCTACTAAGAATATTTGACTTACTCATTATTTAATGTTAAATATCATAGTTTAAAATATGAAAAAAAATAATTGTGTTGTTGTTTAATTATTTATTCAAACTAGAAGACAAAAAGAAATTTTAACAATTCATTTTATCTATGTTTTACAAAAGAAATTGAAAGTTCAATAATATCACAAATATCTCATAAAATAAAAGAAAAAGAAAAGAAATTGCCAGTAATTATAAAATTTTATTATTATTAATATTTTATTCCTAATAATAATATATTAAAATATTGTAGGTAAAATAGACTATTATCGTAAATAAATTGCGTATTTTTTATTTATTTTTTTGAATAAATTATTATATTTTTGGCATTCATTAAGACTTCAGTGATTGAATTCTTTTTCAATTTATTATAAGAAATTTAAATATTTAAACTAGCTCATTAAAATTAAGATAAATTTCACAGAGCCTATATGCAATGCAGTTTTTATTTCCTAATTCAAAATGGTCTTATTATTTGTATATACCAGTAGATATATTAAAGTTAAATTTTAGGAATTTTCTTTCGGTAAATTTATTCATGCATTTATTGTTCAAATTTTTGTTAACTAAATTGATTTGCTGTTTGCGTCAGAGAGTGCGGAATCTTTTCATCCGATTTGCGCTGTATCAATCACAGGCAGCAAATCCAATTGATTTGATACCTGAATGCAATCACGAGATATCTCTCTCCCTCTCTCTCTCTCACTCTCTACAGTCTCGTTGTCTCGTAGTAACTTTCTTTCTCCAATTCAAACAATCTAAAGTTACGAAAACCTCTCATTGGAGAGTCACGCACGACAGTACCTTACAAAGTACTCTATGTTATTCCTACGGACAAAAGGAGTCACCCAAATGTCAATGGTTGCTACTCAATCTTATCAATAGAGATTATTTGCATAAATTCATTTTTTTATTTGCTTCCAGATATTTCATATCGAGATTATCGGTCTGCATGTAAAACATATACAACTTTCACTTTGAGTGCTAAAAGTTTAACTTATGCAGGAATTGACATTTTTTCTTTAAATAATTATAGTCTGCACACATTTTCCATTTATTTTAGCAATAATTTATGATACATTTCATTGATGCCCTTTAATCTTAAAATACAAGACCTTTTCATATCTTGAATTAAGATTCAATTAATGATTTTCCTATGATATTTATTCAAATATTCATTCATAATTTTAAATTATCAAAGTTACCGTTTTTATGCAAAGATATAAATAAGGTGCATGTATCTCCAAATGGGTGGTACAATAAGTACGATTCTGTAATGAGTTTACAATTAATTTTCCGCTTAATGAAGTGTAAGAAAATATACTGTACTAGAGTAAAGATAATTAATTTTTTTTTTGAAAAAGACATTATTTTTCCATCAAAAACATATTATATTGGAATTTAGAAATATATTGAAATACAGACAGTGAGGATCAATAATTTAATTAAGCACATATAGATCGGTTGTAGGTCAATTATCCACCAAACACACATTCGCCGAAAATATGACAATTTTTTAGCAGACTATAAGGTTTACTACAACAATTTAAGCTTATTGGACATCCTGCATTTTAAATGAGTATCTGAAATTGATCAATTTTTTTATTAACTATAAATTAAACGGTAATTAACTGTCTGGTTTTATTGCAATATAAATGTTTGTTCTTACTCCCATTATAAAGTTTCTAAATAAATTTAGTAGTAATTATTAAAAAATAAATATTTATTCCATTTATTCTAACATAAACTTTTCTATTTTTTAAAAGGAGTTGTTGAACTAATTTATTTTTATTTCCTTTTTGTACTCAAATAAATTTCTCCATATTGTCAATATTTTATAAAAGGAATAGTTATATGAATATTCTTAAAACCTAGAAATAAATCTGTTTTAAAGGGGCAGTTCAGTCAAAATCAAACTATCGCCAAATTGGTCCTAAATTGATTTAGTATATTTATTTATGTAACATTAGAATATTCGTTGATTTTAGAAATGTTAATTTAAAAAGTATATTGTAAATTAGTGGCGCCATCTGTGGACTGCGGTGGACCGCGTAACTAATCATTGTAGTACGTAAACAAAATGATAACCAGTCCCAGACTTGAATTGGTTATTAACTTATGAAAATGGTGAAAAGAATTTGTGAAATTGAAAACTGTCCTTAGAGTCAATTAGATTTAGTTTTGAAAAGAAAACCATCTCTTCATAAATTACCTGTTAATACTGTTGATAGAAAAAATTGTTCACATGTTATCAGCTGTAAAATGTAAACAAATTGTACAGAGTGGTGGCGCCATCTGTAGGAGGACGCAGGAACTAAATCGAATTTATAATATATGATATACGTATATCAATTATTATATTTTTTTCAACCGTTTAATTCTACAAGAATCCTTTATTCTTACTAAGTGATTGTTCAACATTAATATTATGAAAACAAAAATTGACTGAACTGCCCCTTTAACAGTACATTCAATAGTTGTTGAAATATACGAATTTAAAGTTGGGTAGGGTTTTTTTTGTGGGTCACCCTGCATAGTGAAAGCTTCACGAGCGACTCACAGTAGCAGACTGATTCTACAATGTATATGGAAGAATTAAAATAAGGTGAGACCAACACAATTTTTTTTTTTGTAACTGATAATTGTACACAGAAAATAAGGATAACATAAAGTTAATAAACTGATATAAATAATGCAGCAATAGCATTATATGAATTAATTAAGTAAACGTAAATTCCATGACCTTTACCCTATAATAATGTAGAATATTTTAAAGTAATTTATATACTTATATGTAAGTTCATCTTGACTTATGAGATAAATTTTATTACCTTTTTAAATAATCATATTTTTCGGCGAATGTGTCGTGCGGCGAATGTGTTTTTGGTGAATGGACCGGTCACCATATAGATCATCATCTCTTATATATGCTGTTATATTAAAATTAAAATATCTATAGTTATCACTCCGGTACTGGAGTGCACCAAGGTTTCGTTAGAGGGATGCACTCAGTGAAAAACTCCTTAGTGGACCAAATAATGTATTTCCATAAACACTGGACAGATTGCCTGGAATTAATGGATGCCTATATAAATACACATTCAAGCAAAATAAATTCATATATAATTGTGACAATTTAGAAATGGGATCACAATTGGTTCAAATAATTTTATAGTTAATAATTAAACAAGGTAATTAGAACGGCAACAAATATCAATCAAAAATATAAATAGGATTGATATTTGTTGCCGTTCTAATTACCTTCTTTAATTATTAATTATAAAATTAGTTGGACCAATTGTAATCCCATTTCTAAATTGTCACAATTATGTATGAATTTATTTTGCTTGAATGTGTATTTATATAGGCATTCATTAATTCCAGGCAATCTGTCCAGTGTTTATGGAAATACATTACTTGGTACACTAAGGAGTTTTTCACTGAGTGTATCCCTCTAACGAAACCTTGGTGCACTCCAGTACCGGAGTGATATTGCTTTTAGATAATTTAGGCACTGCCTCGGAGAGGTATTAGCACAACAGTTTTATCAGATGGGAATTGCTCTAACACTGAGAGATTCAGATTCTAACAAGTAATCTCCAATTCGAACATTATTGGAACAATTGACGACTTTGCAAAGAGATTAAAAATTTAGCAAATATATCTTCAGAAATTAAAATTTTAGTTAACAATAAAGAAGAAAACTTGAAGATTTTAATAAACTAAATGTAGCTTATTCCGGCACCCAGGCAGACACTATATGAGATAAATTACGCAAAAAAAAGGAATATACGAAATAATGAGGAATTCTGTCACAATAGTTAATGAGTGATACAATTTTAACTCAAGAATATCTCTAATTAAATGAAACAATATGAAGTGCTTAATACTACATCTATCAGTAATTCACCTTGTGGTACATACATATATGTACTTTCAAGTTATTTACATCTGTTATGATATTACAATTCAATTTCATCTCATTTAATCAGGTTTTAAAAATGATAGGATTTATGTCACTTGTGAATGATTTCAACAGCAATGGCCATAAATTACTCTAGGAGATACTGAAGTGTTTACTCGTACTAAGAATTAATTACATTCACCCGAATTTTGAAATAATTAAATGTTTTCCTGTCAGGATGATTGAAGGTAATTTCCCTAATTTTCATATGTGATGTTAAATTATTTATATTGTTCTTTTTGAAGTTGCACCGATGTCTTCTTTAGAGATGACCCTCGTTTTTTTGTTAATTGTGATTCTAGAGTTTGTTGTAAATATTATTTTCCGAATAAGTCCAATAGTTCAAAAACTGTTGTTTCTACGTATTTCTAATTTTTAACATTAACTGCAGTTTTTAAAGTCAACATAGGATATCGGTGAATACAGAAAAGAGTTAGTACCATATAATTTATTTTGAAATAAATGAGCTTGCAGTTGCCAATTTCTTCAGGTCTCTTCCATCTTTGGTCCAAATCCTCAGAAGCCTGTCATGTAGATAAAAATCAATTAATATCAAATACCACTTAAATATCCCAGTGAAAAATTCCTTATGTACACATTTCGATATGCCTGAGTGACTTAAGAACCAATTAATCATACTTTTTCAATAATTTATAAGGATATTATAGTTACCTGATTCTAGGCTCACAAATCCTCTAGACTATTTGACGCTGTCAATGTTAGAACTGATGCTGAAGTACCAAATAATTCAGATGTAACTGATGATTCTGATTCATTGCTAGCGATATTAAATGGTTTAGTTTTTGGTTTTTTAATAAGTGTTCGATATCCAATGTGTTCTCTCCCCACCCAATACGTTATTTTTGCATTGATGAGAATCAAAGCATTTGGTAAGTCTTTTGGAACACTATTTGTTCTGTTCATAGAAGATAATATTTGCAATGTTATCTTGGAGAAGTAGCCACAGTTGTTAATTGTTATGGCTGAGGTTATTTCATTTAGTCTCAGAGAATTAAGAATTGTATCTAATCCAGACAGACCATTGATTGCAGGTTCTATGGCATTCAATTGATTTAATTTACCACATGTTTCCATTATTTTGACCAAACTATTGTAAGTGTATTTTATTTCTTCGATGCCGAATCTGAAGAAGTTTCCTCCATTCTCCCTCCTTCTGAACCAGAATCTCTTTTTGAATGCCCTTGAGCTGGTGAGAAAATCATTGATAGGTATTTGGCCATCTTTTATTGATGAGATTCTCTCCAAGATTTTGTAGGTAGTTAGGTCATCAGGTTGCTGTCCAAGGAGTAACGAGCCACTTTGTAAAGACGGGTAAGATGAATCTACTTGGAACTTCAATTCTCGAGGCAACTTTTCAGAGATGAACCTATATAGATCTATATTCGGAACATATTGGAATTTTTGAGCCATGACACAGAAATTTCTTTTCGAAAAACGACATTCAGTATACACATCAGTAGAGAATGGATCCTTTATGCCATCAAGGGCATCATCTCCTTCTCTGGAGACTTCTAAGAGTGATACCTCATCTCCACTGCATTCTTTTTGTGACTGGAAGTAATTTATGTTATAGAACTCGTGTTCCAGATTATGAACCATAGCTTTGACTACTCGACTGTAACAGTCTTTTTCCTTTACTATCATATGTGTGATATGTCTTAATTTGCTGATAGCCTGCTTCACTAGTTCCATATTTCCTGCTTGGCTTATGATTTCAGATGGTTTGTATAACCCAATTCTTGTTCCCAATAGGGTTAAAATATTGGAGACGTGTAAAAAGGAAGATGTGGCCAGATTTTCACCAATCCTTTTTTCGATATTTTCAATAATATCGTGATAAAGAGGGAGCATGTCCCAGAAACTAAACGTAATCTCCTCAATATTGCGCCAGTGGAACATGCTGGTAAGGAAAAGGTAAATTTGAATCTGTACTAGACCCCAGCCTGATGCATCACAATCTGTTGGGTCTCTATTAAAATTCCAAAGAGTAATGCTAGGGTTGAAATTTAGCTCCGTCGGTGATTTTTCATCGTCTGAAACTTGATAAGCAAGTACTGTGCCGTCTTTAGCAAAGAAAGGTTCTTCTGCCAATTTCTCAGCGATTTCATGAGTGAGGATTATATTGCAACTGAACTGCATGGCTGTAGTTTATTGGCGGTTGCTGATTTTCTTTAAGATGCTGCGTCTGTACTTGTAGATTTTCGAGGTCTCTCAAATCTGAAAAATAGAAATCATGTTAAAAGATATGCTCATATAGTATTTATTTGAAACTTTGTGAAACTTTGTACACTATTACGACGGGACTTTTAGTTCCAGGATGAGGTAGAGTGAGATGGCCATATCGACTCTCTTCATTTGATTTCCTGCATTAAAGGTCCCCTCCAAGCAAATTTTTTTATTGCTTAAATCAACGAGGCTAATGTTTCTCATCATTTTACTGCAAACCCTATAAAATTTGATAGCATATTTTTAATTTTATATGCTTTTAAAGATTTTTATAATTCAAACTCTACAAAACCTACTTTACTTCCGACTTTCTAATTTTCAGTCTGAAGAAGAAGAATGTACACCATTTGTTTTGATTGTCAACTAGGTATTTGGTTTAATAATTCTATTTATTATTCGTTTAAAGGTTCAAATTCAGATAAACTTATTATAGAAACGTTTATATACTTTTAGAAACAATTAATATCTTAAAAGAAGGCCAAAAATGCATTGTTTGTTTAAAAATCTAAATTTGAAATCAAAACAAAGAGTGTACAATCTTCTTTCTTAGCGTCAGGTTGGAGATTCGCTCGATTGTTGATCACAGAGTATTAAAAAACTTTAAAAGTAAATAATAAAATACATACTGAACCGAATTGTATGCGGTTTTCGGAATAATGATCGTAGACCTTAGTTCTTTAATATTATGTAATAAACTCATTTTTTTCCCGGAGCCTGGAGAGGACCTTTAAGATGAAATTGGTATACTTCTATATATGTATTCTATGATGATAAGAACTTTGATTCATAATTCTTAAGCTACAAACACTGTTCTGATCATAAAAATAAAGTTAAATAGCTCGTAATGCACATACGCTATTTATCTTATAAAATCTTTTTGACTAGAAATAAAGTGACGAGACTAGAAATTATAATGTAGACGACTATGAAAACTATAAACAATCACAATATCTGTAACAGAATGTTATATTATTAAACGTTCATGAGACATATAAATTAGTATTCACATCATTCACATTTTTATACTAATATTCTACCGTAACCATATTAATATAATTATTGGATTATTAAACCGAATTAAAAAGTTAAAATATTATTACATTGGAAGAAGCTTCTCAAAGTTAATCATTATTTTGAGCAACAATAGGCTAGACATGGGCATGTCAACAGGCAAACATGTCAACAGAAAACATATTTTGTTTGGGTCAGGACAACACCAAACTTCACTCAAAAGACTGAATGTAGAGTTTACACCGAATTCATCCAATATATTAACACAATTTCTATCAACAATGGGTGAATAAAATTTTGCACAGTACATTTATGTGATAAAAACTATGTACTGACGAAAAATCATATAATTCGAACAGCTGGTTTTCCAAATATCATTGTGTAAAAATCCTCTTAAATTTTGTCAGTCCAATTAGGGTAAAGGTGATTTCATACAAAAATTAGTGCTACAATATGACAAAATTGGAATTAATTCAATATTCAAAACCAGTTAAATGTTAATAAATATTTGAATGCAGAATCTATCACTATATATCTGGCTTAAACTGCCATTCTCTGAAATATTGGGGTCCATTGAAAAAAAAAACAGCTACATCTTGTGAGCATTTTTAATTAGTGAAATACAATAAAGTATTACGGAGAAAATCATTTAGTAGGTAATATCCAGATTAAATTAATTAAATCAATATATCATAAAAGGATAGATCATGTTCTCTTTGGTGCGTGAATTTGAGAAACCATTGATTTCTTTTCAACCTCTGTTAAGACCTAATCTTCTTTGGGGTAATATTTCAACGGTATTAATTCATTACTTCCTAAATACTGATTTATGTCTCGGTGCTTTTCCAATTCTTATTATTAATGTTTACACTTTTACTTTTCCTAATTTAAGTTCGAAGATATCACATTAAAGAAATTGTATCTATCATAACTAGAGGACCGATTTTTAGTTCAATCGAAAGTTGTCGAAAAAGATCTAAAAATAGTTTTAATAGTTGCAAAAAAGAGTCCTAGGTACAGTCGCAATAAATAGTCGTTATCATACCAGAGTGTGACCTAAATTTAGTCATTTTCTTCTAAATAGAAACTTTGGTAATAATTGTTCCAAAATTACCATACCATTCTAATACTCTTAAAAAAAACATAAATACGTAGAATAGCACAAAATTATATACAGCAAACCTACGTAGTAGACGAACCTTGTATTAGAGTTTAGACCAAGATATAAAAACCTCGTACTATACGCAAAACACAATTTTTTTCACTTGACAGTTATTCTAGTGTAAATTTGCAAAGATTATCAATTATAATAGATACTAGGTTTGACATAATTCTCTCTTCTCAAAAAATGTATAATATTTATTATTTACCACTTTTCGGGTAAATTAGTAAATATTAAATATTTTGTTCATGGCTGAGTCTTCATGGCTGAGTTTCTAAATGTCTTTCTCAACAAAATTATGTATTTATTCACCTTAACTTCTTGATAAACAAATAGATCTATCGAATTATCAGGCACCACTTCACTTCTATAAACAAAATGAGATGGTCTAAGTCAAAACTACTAAATTGAGTTTTGTTCTAGACCAAGCCGTACCTCTGGTCTACTACGAGGGTTTGCTGTACAAACACAATATCGATAATTCTTAATGTAATAAACATGTTATTTTACAATTGAGCCATTAGTCGTCATTACAAGAAATTTCTAACATTCTCTTCAAACTTAGGGAAGCTTATAATAATTTAATTTAATTTTTCAATTCAGTTTAATTTACAAATAATATTGTAAGTAAGTTTTATGTGGAATATTTTTATCCCTCCCTATAATAAAGAGCATTGTGTTTTTATATATAAATATAAATCAATCACGCTCACGAATCTTTTTATATAACTCAAAAATCTCTAAATTTCCAAAAATCTTTAAATTTCCAAAAATCTCTAAATTTCAAAAAAATCTCTAAATTTCACAAAATCTCTAAATTTCAAAAATCTTTATACCTTAAAAAATCTCTGAATTAAAAAAATCTATTAATTTTAAATAATGTCAAATTCAAATTATCTCTAAATTTTCAAAAATCACCAAATTTTCAAAAATCAACAAATTTTCAAAAATCACCAAATTTTCAAAAATCTCTTTAAAATCTCTTAGAATTGTCTTAAAGCTTTATTATAGTTTTAAATTTTTAAGGATTCAATGGATCTTTTTTCTCCGCTTGAAATTTTGAGGTTAGAAATGAAATCATAAGAATAACTAAAATTACATATTATAATAAAACTATAGTACTAAATTTGAAATGGTTTGCAGTTTTGTAATCAGTAACATTAGTTCTGATGAATAGATTAATAAAAAAATTAGAATGAAGGGGACCTCTAATAATAAATGAGATAATCAATTTGTTTGATTTCTTGATTTCTAACAACCCTTTATTAGTAGTAATGCTATATACATGTTAATATTTAATATATACACTTAGATATTTGAAATTAGCGGATCGAGTGATGCGGAATTAGCGAATTACAAATTTGTATAGTAATAGTAATGACAAATTCATATCAGAAATGTGTTATTTGAGGCATAAGATTTAATAAAAACCGAAAGTTTCACTGAGTGATTTTTTAGAATAAAATAAAATCGCTTTTGACATATAAGTCTTCTGAAAAATTTGTCTTTCAGATAATCTGTATTTCGGTAAATCCGTTTTTAGAAAAATATGGGATTCGGCAAACTCGTGTTCGGTGAATTAACTTTCGATAAATTTGGTTTCGGTTCCAGAAAATCATCAAGACCCGGTTTTTAATCCTATCAAATAACACGTGGTTGTTAGTCCTATCAAATAACACGTGGTTGATAGTCCTATCAAATAACACGTGTTTTCAGTCCTATAAAATAACACGTGTTTTCAGTCCTATAAAATAACACGTGTTTTCAGTCCTATAAAATAACACGTGGATGTTAGTCTTATCAAATAACACGTAGTTTTTAGTCCTATTAAATGACACGTCCTATCATATAACTTGTGGTTTTAATAGTCCTATCAAATAACACGTGGTTTTTAGTCTTATTAAAGGACACGTTATATCATATAACACGTGGTTTTTAGTCCTATCAAATAACACGTGGTTTTTAGTCCTATTAAAGGACACGTCCTATCATATAACACGTTATTTTCAGCCCTATCAATTAAACGTGGGTCTATCAAATGACACGTATTTCTTAGCTTTATTTATGTACAAAGTGTTCTTTAGGTAACGGTGTAGAGAGCCACTTTGATATACATATATCAATCTTGTCATTCTTTTGAATTTATCAGATCACCTCTTTTTCTTTGCTTGAAATTCGGAGGAAAGAAGAAAAATTTCAAGAAAACTTAGATTACATATTATAACTAGATTATGTGCACTCGGTAGAGCGCATACCTTCACCTCCGCTTTGATCCGTTCTCTCCCAAAATTTAAGAAACTGCTAACTGAATAATAACCAATAGTCATACCAAGTTTCATGCAATATGGTACAATACTTTTTGAGTCATTAAGTTATAAATGACCTTGACCTTTGACCGGATCGTTTCCAAAATTGTACCAGATCGTTCCTAGACATTAACCAATCGTCCCATCAAATTTCAGAGAATTTGGTTGAATACTTTTGGAGTTACAAATGGCCTTGACCTTGATCTTTGACCCGATCACTCCCAAAATCTAAAAAGACGGTTCCTGTATATTCCTCCCACCAAGTTTCATGCAATATGGTTCAATACTTTTTGAGTTATAAATGATCATGACCTTGACCTTCCAATCGGGTCGCACCCAAAATTCTAGCAGCAGGTCACTGGACATGGACCAATCGTTTCACCAAATTTCAGGCAATTTGTTTGAACACTTTTTCAGTTAAGCGAATAACAAGAAGATTATTAAGTAAATAAATGAATATATAAATTCCGATGAAAATATGACCTTCCCGCATTCTGCGAAGGTAATAAAAATATAGAACCAAATTTGAAATGGTTTGCAGTAATCTTTATGCCTACCAGATTAAGCGGTGTTTTTCGGTATACCGAATCAAACTTGGTTTTCAAAATCGTACCGAATCTCACGTGTCATTTAATCGTACCAAAACCCACGTGTCTTTCGATCGTACCAAATCCAACGTGTTTTTAACCGTACGAAAAGCCAAGTGGTTTTTAATCGTACTAAAACACACGTACGTAGTTTCAACTTTCTACTAACATGATTTAATAAGAATTATATACAATATCAATAAACATAGTGAATGTCCCAACCTACCAAGAAAACAATTCCTATCTAAACTATTTAGTATATTACTTACCTTTTTAGTTCAAAGATTCCTTTCCAGATGCTGTTTCTTTGCTGTGCTCTGCTGTAAGACTAGACCGTCAATGAACCCATGTCTGGTGTGCGCTAGGTCAACAGGGTAGGTTTTATCTCTGGATTATCATTCAGGATAGAAAATTTATTAAGACTCTTGTATTAAATATTTATGTAAGTACGTACTAATTTCGTTTGTATTAGAAACATATATTAATTACTGTTCTATTGAATACAGCAGTTTTGTAATTTTTAGATTATCATTACTTGGTGTATCTTTTAGTACTTAGGTACTTATTAGTTGTTAACAAAGAAACATAACTATATTACATGAGTGGAAGAAACGTTAAGAACAATCAAAAAGTTACAGATTTATTGATATCATTTATGATGCTATAGAGTATAGAATATTGATCTCTAATTTGCCATTTGAATTTGAGATATAGTTTAATAAATTTGTCAAGTTTGTGACTATTTATGCTCTTATTATCATATATTTAATATGCATCCATATTATTTTTGTGATACTTTTTTGATGATGATTTTTTTTATATTATGAAAGAATAATTTTCAAATAAATGAATACGAGAAATGGATGATTTTGTGTATTGAAATTAATAAACAGAGTTTATTTTCTTTTCCCTCGTTTTATTTTAAGGATGTACCTACACTGAGTATACAGATTGTAATTGCATTGCTCTCTTTAGATGTACGCCAAGAGTATCTGCTCATTTTCAAAAAAATATATTGGACGTTAAGAGGAGTAGTTCTCATACAATTGTACGAACCAATTATATTATATACAGCTATTATAAATATGAAAAAGTTTTTCAATCGTTACTAAATACAACATATTATTTTCTGTTCATTAAAGGATACAGCTAGGGTTATGCTCTTCAACTAGTAGATCATAGAAATTTGTTTAAATTATTGTTTATTAAGGATGAAACTCTTCTGCATCCATGAAGCTCTTCAAATATCTTTTGTATTATATTTACTTTTGACGTTAGTGATATGACAGTCTTTAGCTTTGATCATAACCGGTACAATTTCTTTTTTTCAAATTTGATCAATCCTTGGTCAGAGCTGACTATAATTTGGCCACACTGCTGTAGCAACCCCAGCCTCTAAAATGAATCAAATCTCAACATTCTTAGTGTCAATATCGGGACTTGAAGGTGGCCAAATATATTTGTCTCAAAACCATGTACTGAACAGTTTCTATCATTATCAGAATTTGAAATGCCCTCAACAATGAAAATTGATTCGATTTCTTTTCGATTGCTGGGCTATCAAATCGATGGATTGTTCCATCGAATCGACAGACCGTTGTTTGTAGGGACAGTTTTTCCCAGGGTACAGGAACAGAAACGGATATAGTACCTAGTAGACGACACAAAAATATGACGTCACCACAACAACACATTCCTTGTTTGTGACCGAGCGGCTCATAATTCCCCGTATTTGCATGTTAATATCGAGAAGTTTGAAGTCATTTCATAAGGGTTTCGTGCAAAAGAAAAGCGGAAATGGCGATTGAACCTCAAAGTTGAATATATAGATATAATTCAGGTGTGTTGTTATTGTTCATTTCTTTAACTTATCTAAAAAAATAAGGTCTTGAAAATATGCTACCTAGGAGCCTAAACAAGTGCTAGTTAACTGCTAAATTGTAGTTCCTATGAATAACAAATAAGAAAAAAAATGGAAATACAATTTAACCAATGCCTAGTTAGTAATTGAGAAAAGAAAAAATTAAATTTAGAAGTGACTAAGTTTAAGTAGGTTTTCCCATGTTTCAAAGTGTGGTCAGAGTCGCCATTTTCAGTCACCCGGTGGTCACGTCAAACTATAGATTCAATCAGCTGATTACCATACCCTATGTTACTGTATTCTGGTTTTTCCTATCATTGCTCTATGAAGATATTCTAATAAGATAAATCTTCTAGCATTTTTTTCCTCTGTCAAATTGTTTCTTTTTCAGTTCGAATAAACTTTTTTGGGTTGAACCCGAATCTGACAGACGCAGACAGTTGTACCTGTCATCTTTTAAATTATCACGATATTGTAAACAGTTTCGGGAGACACGTCCAAGTTTCTCTTTACACTCTTTGATGTCATTCTGAAATTGCGTTCTTCAAATTTCAAATGTTTTAAGTCTATAACCCTTTCGCTCCTAATGGAATCTGCAGTAGGTAGGTAGCCATGTAGTTGTACCTATGCTATTTTAACAAATTCGTTGTCCAAGCTATTATGTGTTCTTTTGTTCATGGGAACCTATTCAATAATGTATATGATGGAAGCATGAACAGGACGGAAATTTTCGCTCGATCTGAGCCTGCGAATGGAATACTTAATGTATTTTTAAATGATATCACATAAAATGTGCTATTGCGACTAAAAAGATGCATTCAAAAAAATAATAAAAATAAATAATCTATATTCAGACAAATAAGTTGTCTGGAGTTCATAATGTAATCGGTATATCTTAACGTTTCTCCTGATCTACATGTGCTAAGCGCTTAAGCTTAATATACATATTGTACTTTATTTTATTTCTTATTTACAGATTTTATATTATATTTTTCCTAAATATATCATGAATAGATTTCTTTCACTAAATTTTGTACAATTATATTAAGATCGTACATATCGATCAGAGATTTTCTGTTTTTTCTCTAATTTCAAGAGCGTGACATTTGACCTGATTTGTCAAAATCAATTTCATATGTGAAATTATCACGTAAAATAAAAGTAAGTTTCAGCTATGAAAACCTAGTACCTCTTGGCAATAACTTAATAATATTAATTATGTACATTAACGAGTGCACATCGCATATCATTTTTATATTTGATTTCTCCATTGTTTAGTAATTTCTGACAAATATCTCGTCTAGAAGAACAGCTGTTATGTAACAGTGTCGATTCTTCTGTAGGAGTCTAGTCCTAAGTCTACCCGTCTTCAAACTTTCAAAGCATGCACAAACAATCAGTCTCCAGATATTTAATCTTTTGTTTTGGGGCAGTTTGTCTCAAAAGATTTTCAAAATGGACGAAAATCTCAGAATACTCTACTACCTGTAAATTTGTAATCATTGTAATGTAAGGCTGTAGCCTATAAGCCTGTAACCCACTCAGCCCCAGGGCCCAGTCAGCAGTCTGGAAAAATAGGTGCTTTCTGATGAACTAATTACTCTGTTGGAGTTTTACAGAGTTCAAAAATAATGATAAATTGCTAAAAATTGTATAATCCGCAGCATTTACGCCATTTAGCATATAGAGTTCATCTGTTAGCCTAAGCAGTTTTCCAGACTGGCCCGGGCGGGCTGTTGGCTGTAACCTATTTATACACAGTCCAGATTGTATTTGGTGGTTAATTGACTTAATTCCAAGGATATCTTGGGAGTCTGGGAGATATTCAATTTCACTAATAAAAAAATTCCTGCTATGTCAGAGGATATTTTGCTATTAATTTCTATATTACCATTAATTTCTGGAGGAGAAACTGGAAAACTAAGTAAAATAGTATGTCTCATAAACTCACCATTTGTCTCTCCACCAGTCTGCAGAATATGGAACATTTTTCCAAGACTCTCTGTGGGAGTTTTTGATTGAATTTTAGAAATTGGAGATCTCTGCGGGAGATTTTGAATTAATTCCTATGTTAAAATTGATTTAGCTGCGGGAGATTCTACATCAGCTGCTGAGAGTCAGAGAGCAGCTCTCTCTCAATTTAAAGTCTCTGCGGGAGAAGAGGATACGTATCTAAAAGCTGAGCGGCGCACACCAGTACGGTGCACCAGATTACGGCGCACCACTGTACATTCTATTATATAGGTAATTTGAATACAGATTAATGATAAATGCCAAGTAATAAAGCATGTCCAAACTCTCCATTTTAATGGCGAGTTTGTGACAGTTATTTTGGGCCCTTCAATTGCAAATGGCGAGTTTTATCTATTTTTCTCCTATGCTACAATGTTATTTTGGAGAGAATTTATGAAAATTTGATCATTTTGGAGAGAATTTGTTGAATTTTGGAGAGAGCTGTAGAGACAAATGATGAGTTTATGAGACATACTATTTTACTTGGGATAAATGGAGTTAATTTGATAGGTACTTACCTAATTCTAGTTGTCGTATCAAATTCATGTCTGACGCCTGACGGTACCTGAATCCAATGTTTATACTACACAGTTTAATTATTCGATTGAGATGTTTAATTTGGAATAGAAAATAAAATTCATCATAGAAAACTGTATTTGTAATTTGATGGGGTAACTATTGTAAACTTTCAGTCTGAGGTGTAAATAAAAACTTATCAGTTAGCCGTTAGGTAGATGTATCGGGGGGCGTGCCGCCCCCCGAACCCCCCTGCCAGGTCATTAAACAATCATGAAGTGTGCAGAACAACAAACTAGCGGATACAACACACTACATAACAGTTTTTCACATTGAGGTCATTAATAGAAAGTACAGTGGTGCGCCGTATTGTAGTGCGCCGTAATGTGGTGCGCCGCTCAGCTTTTAGATACTTATGGAGAAGAGACGCATTCTGCAGACTGGTCTCTCCAGTTCTCTCCAAAATTCAACAAATTCTCTCCAAAATGATCAAATTTTCATTAAATTCTCTCCAAAATAACCAGTCTGCAGAATGTGTCTCTTCTCCCGCAGAGATTTTAATTTGAGAGAAAATTACTCTCTGACTCTCAGTAGCAGATTCAGAATCTCCCGCAGCTAAATTAATGGTAACATAGGAAATTATTCAAAATCTCCCGCATCTAAATTAATGGTAACATAGGAATTAATTCAAGATCTCCCGCAGAGATCTCCAATTTCTAAAAATTCAATCAAAAACTCCCGCAGAGAGTCTTGGAATAATGTTCCATATTCTGCAGACTGGCAAAATAACATTGTAGCATAGGAGAAAAATAGATAAAACTCGCCATTTGCATTTGAAGGGCTCAAAATAACTATTACAAACTCGCCATTAAAATGGCGAGTTTGGACATGCTTTATTACTTGGCTGGAAAAATGTTGAAGGACTAGACAAATTGATGAAAAATGTTGGAAGCTATTTCTCAGACTTTTGAAAAAGTCAGAGGAGTTCAGTGCACCAAATACAAACTGGTACACACTACACATTATACACTTACATGTCATTTTAATTTAATATGATGCAGTTCGCCGGTTGTATGACAGTAATTGACTATTCGACTTCGGTCTTCGAGGAGTGTGGATAATACTGCCACTCTGGAAAAAGCTGTCTTTTCTGTTGAATTAATTACTCTGTTGGAGTTTAGCGAACTTCAACACATTGACTAGGTACGGGGTACATAGAATGATAGTATCACCGAATCGGATTCGGACGGACACTATGAAACGGACCGCTTGAGGACCAAAACCGTAACGGATCAATTGTGGTCCAAAACGGACAGATTGGGGTCCAAAATGGACCGAAATCGAATGGCCGGAATGGGGACCAAGTCGGATCTAATCGGGCCAAACTGGAGCTAAGTAGCCAGTCTGAAAAATAGGTGCTTTCTGATGAACTAATTACTCTGTTAGAGTTTTACAGACTTTAAAAATTAATGGTAATTTCACTAATTTTCTAAAAATTGTGTAATCCGTAGCATTTAGCTTATCCGCCATATAGAGTTCATCTGTTAGCCTAAGCAGTTTTCCAGACTGGCTAAGTAGTTCATAAAAAACACTTAAATAGTTAGTACTATACATTGGAGAAAAATAATAATATTTAGAATGAGTTATTTAACTGATAATAGCTACCTACCTACTATGTTGAAAAAAAAACAATAGCTACTTTGAATGTCTGCAGAATGTGTCTCTTCTCCCGCAGAGATTTTAATTTGAGAGACAGTTCTCTCTCCGACTCTCAGTAGCAGATTCAGAATCTCCCGCTGCTAAATTAATGGTAACATAGGAATTAATTCAAAATCTCCCCCAGCTAAATTAATGGTAACATAGGAATTAATTCAAGATCTCCCGCAGAGATCTCCAATTTCTAAAAATTCAATCAAAAATTCCCGCAGAGAGTCTTGGAAAAATGTTCCATAGGCAAATTCTGCAGACTGGCTATAAGCCAGAAATTATTCTTCAAAAAATATTTCAAAGGTCCCCTGAGCCCTCCACTCAAAAATTTTTCGGCCCGATTAGATCCGGTGTTATCGCTGCCAATAGGGCAGAGCAAACTCGTTGCTCTAATCCTGGTTTTAAAGTGGAATTAATGATAGTCCTTAAAGTTAACTTGAGTCTATTGTAGATTAGGGTAACACACAGAAAGCATGGACAGAGGATGAAGGCTGAAAATGAACAAAACAAAAATAAGAATAAATAATAAACAAACAGAAATAAGATAATTAAACATAAGGAAATAATAATAATAAATAATAATTCAAACTAATAAAATATAAACAAATAATAAGACAGAATCTGAAGAACTAAACTTACAGGCATAAATGAATGGAGCAGGAGTAAGTATGGCAGAGAAGGAGGATGAACATTTACGTAACTTAGGTAATAGCTATGAATGATTAATGAAATGTTAGTAATCTGAAAAAATGAAATAAAAATGAAATGATTAAATGTTGTCTAAAAACTTCTCCTATAACAAGTCCTCCCCACCAGACCAACATTTAAGAATGAATGAAAATTATGCTAGAGTAAATGTTACATGTGAAAAAATGAGTTAATGTGAGAAATATGAAGACACATTAATAATACTCATGACATAATCTTGCTATTAAATATAAATCTATATACAAAATGAAGCAATACAGGAAATTTTTATTAATATGAAGCTAGACTTAAAAATTACAACTGACATATTTACAACACACTAAAGATACATTTCTTAAAAATTAAAATCACACATTTTTTATTTCATAAATTTCCAAAACCAAAATCTAATACAATAATAATTAATTTTGAGCAATTTATCATTCTAATATCTTTCTATGTTTTGGGTACGAGTTGTAGCTATTACAGGCAGCAACAGAAGCTTAATTAACATCTGCTGACTCACCTCCTTCCCCCCCCCCCCCAGGAGTTAGAACAACTACAGCTTGTTTGTAACTAATAAACTATAAATTACTCCAATATAATTCATTATTCAATCAACACATATAACTCAAATTATCAATATAAAGAAACACCATGATAGAGAAACAACCAACAGACAATGAAGAAGAACACATTACTTTCCATCAAGGAATAATCAATAGAAATAGCTAGTTAAATTAGAGGGTTCTCTTTCTTTTCCTTTTTAAAGTACGGGAATGAACATTAGGTAACTCCATAGCAGTTCCCTTAGATCTAGTATGGATTACATTAGTATTAGTGGATGGATCATTTATCTTCACACCATCATTAATCAAAGATCGTAACTGTACTACTTTCTCACCATGAGAATTATCATCAAAACCTGCAAAACTATTCTCATGAACATTAGGCTCCTCCACAGCATTATTAACATCAAAACCAACAAAATCGCTACTGGGTTCACTCTCTTGCAAGAGATTATTTTCAGCTTCCTGCTCGATTTACTCGTGAGAATGATCAACCTTCTCATCAGACTTGATGGAGGGTAAAGACCAGTCACTCTCATCCAACGAAAAGTCCCAATCCAATAAAGGTGATGTGACGCTACATGCTTGCAACACATCAGCAAATGACCGTGGACTAGCAAGGGATTCCACAGAACAGTCACCATCAGATAAAGATTCTTCAATAGAACACTCATAAGCACAACCTGGACAAGGACTGAAAGACAAATCATTAATTTCAACAGGAGACTCAAAAGAACTAGAATTTTCCAATACAAAATTATCAACAGAACGATGAGACAAACTAGAACAATATGAAACTGAAGAACACAAATCAAAATCTGAACCATTATTTGAACTAACTCCAGTAGAATCATCAGTGACAGAATCAGTAACAATATCAGAACTAACTTCAGAAGAATTATCAAAACTAGAATCAGAATCATCCGAAATGG
The DNA here is from genome assembly GCA_947561585.1 of Caprella mutica. Lineage (NCBI taxonomy): Eukaryota > Metazoa > Arthropoda > Malacostraca > Amphipoda > Caprellidae > Caprella > Caprella mutica. The sequence continues at coordinate 58,952 of CANNZV010001073.1, forward strand.
TTACATCTATTTCATTCAATTGAACATCTCTATCAACATCATCATCTACCAACCCTTCCACATGTTTCTTATACAAATGATGATCTAGTATATATCTAGGAGGACACTTATAGTAACATAATTTTGAATGATGTACTCTCATAACTTTATCAATGTCATCACTAGTTATCTCATACGTTACTCCATTACTATTTACTTTAGTTACTTTGAATGGACCATTATACTTAGCTAGGAATTTATTAGTATTTGCAAACCCTTTATGTTGAACTCTCATTAAGACTAAATCCCCGATTCTATACGATAAAAATTTAGGGTGTCCCATCCTCCAAGTTTCCTGCAACCCACTTTGCAATGGTGGATCATCTGAAAAACCATGTGATCTGGCAATTAAGAACTTAGAAGGCGACATATACAACTCTACATGCAACGAATTGTTATAAGTGATAACAGCTCTTCCCAGACAATCATCCCAATTAAACTGATCGTTCACAAGAACCTTAATGAAATTCTGAATTGTCCTATTCACTCATTCAACTCACCCATTACTCGTCGGACAATAAGGAGTTGTCAATTTATGATTTATATTACATGACATTAGAAACTCATCAAATTCTTCAGATACAAATTCTGGTCCATTATCAGTTAACATATTAGTAGGTACAGAAGGTAAAAATGGCAATACATGTCGAGATAAAGCATTAACAACAGTTCCACTCTGTTTATTTCTAAGAGGAACAGCTGCAACAAATTTAGAAAAGTGATCAACAACCATCAAAACAGCTACATTACCAGCCTGAGAAAGGAGTAAGGACATGATATCCACTGCTACCAGCTCGAAAGGATATGACGATACAATCTTCAGTATTGGTGGTCTGAGAGGAGTCGAAAAATCCTTGAAAACTGACATTCATGGCAAGTAGTACATACATCAGAGATCACCTTAGTCTGCGAAGGATGCCAAATTAGTGAACATAATAAATGAATCAATTTATCTCTTCCAATATGAGCGAAATTAAAATGTACACTAATGGCCAACTCTACAACAAGTTTGAAAGGAACAACAACGGCGTTCAACTCACCGAATACAACCACACCATCAATTACCCTCAGAACATTAGCATACCTACGAAATTTAGACAAACAGTGAGGCCAATTCTTGGGAAGAATACCTTGTGAGAGCACTCTACGCAAACGTGATATATCTCTACATCTCCCTTGAAGCTGTCTTATAGTTTCAGACTCTGTCACCAGTGACAACCCACTGATCACATTAGAATCACCACTTAACTCAAACCTTAGATCATTGTTAACCATTTGAGGTATCAGTTGATGAGAGGGATTAACATTAGCCTGATTAACAATATAGCAATATTTAACATTTTCACTTGACCCAATGCACAAAGGTACAGTTAAATTATTATCCATCCTACAAATTAGAGAATTGAAATCCAATGATATATTACATTTAGTAAGATAATCTAACCCTAAAATAAAACAACATGGCAAAATATGATCAGAAACTATAGCAAATTTATGAGAACTAGACATTAAATAATTACCAACATTAAATTTCAACTCTATCACCCTGTTAATAGCATACTTCTCTCCTGAAAAACTAATAATATCACAAAATCGCTCATCTCTGACATCAACACTAATTATTGAGGATATACAGTTCACAGTTGATTCAGTTATAAGGCTTATCTCAGAACCTGTGTCCAACAAAGCACAAGGCTCGAATGAACCTAGCTGGACCCTAATAACAGGTTGACAATTGAGAGCATGATTACAATGATATGTATCTGATTTAGTCTCAATTTCATCACATAACTCTAATGGGTCATCTAAATCAATATTATCATCAGAAATAACCTCTTTCATGTTAGCATACTCATTCACAATGCAGACTGAATTGACAACACAGTGTTGAGGATCCGGTGGACAGTAGTTACGTACCTCAATCAAAGGGTTAAAATGGATTCCACTAACGCACTGGAGATGTACCACCTGCTGCAAATCATTGTTACACTGATAAATAATGGGTTCATCACCCCAGAAATAAACAAACACCTTGACTTTGAAAATGAAACTTGCAGCAAGCAGCACCTCCAACGCAGGAACCTGACCTGGAAGTTGCATCAACCTTAGCTGCTTTCTGGACTCGCGATCCATTGTTAAATTATATCGTGAAGGATGGTCCACCAGATCACTCACCAACCGCATCCTCAAATCGTCCACAGTAGGCAATCTGTCAACACCAAGAGTAGTTAGTACAGTTAATAGACTATAAAATAAGGAATCACCTCCTCCTGAGGCAGGAGGCCCATCTAACATTAACCCTGATGGCATTGTATTTATAGCAACTATATCACCCCGTTCAGGCCGATTAAGATTAATTCTTGACAGTGCATCAGCAGCACCATTCAAATGCCCAGGGGTGTATCGTATTTCAAACACATAATCAGCTAACTCTTGGACAGTTCTAGCTAACCTAGAACATATCAGTTTCATGTTATGCAAATGAGTGAGGGGCTGATGATCCGTATATAACACAAATTCAATACCATATAAGAAAGGCCTAAAAGTCTTTATTCCCCAGCGCAAGGCAGTTAACTCTCTCTCTAAAGTTGAATAATTAAGCTGTGTAGGGGAAAAAGACATACTAGCAAATCCTATCACCCTATGACTATCACCTTTTTGTTGAGCTAAATATGCACCAGAGCCCCCTGCCGAAGCATCTACCCAAAGTTCAAGTTTACCTGATTTACTAGAATAGTCGGGATAAGCCAACTCTATAATAATAATAATAATAATACTTTATTGAATTAAAAGACATACATTACAAATTTAAAAAGAAAACAAAAGTAGATTAATTCAGACTCTAACTCTAATTCAGATTGCATTTTAGTTTTCAACCCTTCAAAAGCATTAATCATGTCTTCAGACCAATTCAACCTCTTTGACTTTTTACCACCAGTTAATTCGGATAAAGGTTTCTGTAGTACCGAACAATTTGGTATATACTTTCTTTGGAAATTAATAAATCCTAAAAATTCCCTAAGAGAACCAACTGTTTCAGGTCTAGGATATTCTCTAACTCGTCAATATACTGTTTAGTCTTCCTAATACCTGTAGCGCTCACCATGTGCCCCAAAAATTCAACCTCGTTCTTGAACCATTCACGTTTACTTGGCTTCAACTTAATGTGGTAATTTTCTAAGGTGGTCAGTACCTTACTAACAAGCTCTAGGTGTTCATCGAAGGTTGAACTCATAATTAATATATCATCAATATAAGCAACAACACGATTAGAAGGAAATGCACTTAGAACAGCCTGAATTTGTCGCTGAAACGCTGAAGGAGCATTCCTTAATCCAAAACTCAATCGTTTAAACTGCCAGTGATTACGAGAAGTTGTAAATGCAGTAAACTCTCTACTTTCCTTATCAATGGGAATCTGGTAATAACCTCCAATCAAATCAAGTTTCGTGAAATATTTAGTACCATGTAGTCCAAAAATTGAGTCGCCTAAGTTGGGCACTGGAAATTTCTCTGGAATAGTTACATTGTTAAGACGTCTATAATCAATGCACATCCTAATCGTACCATCTTTCTTACGAACGGGAACAATTGGTGAGGACCACGGTGAAACACTAGGTTCGATAATATCGGCTTCAGTCAATTCCTTACACTGTCTTTCTATTTCGTCATTAATAGGTTGAGGGAGTCGTCTTGGTCTCTGATAAATTGGAGTGTTATCATTTAGTCTAATTTTATGACTTGTCACACACGCATGACCAATATCATGAGAGCCTGAACTAAATACACCACTACAATTAGCTAACATCTCTACGACTGCCCTCTGCATCTCTGCAGTAAGACCATCAAGTTTGACCTCTTGTTCCCAGTTAGAATTGAAATTATCAGTGTCATTGCCGTCATCATCAGAATCAACTTCTAACATCTTATCTATAGAACCTACTCTAGTCGCCTTCTTTAACATAACATCTCTCTCTGAAGTACACATATAAATATAAGCATTATTAACACGAGATATACCATTATACCCTCTTATGTCATCAGCTATTTGTGGTTCAATTTGAAATTCAGAATACATTAATTTACAATTATTTGGTAAATATGGAACATCAAAATTAACAGGAACCTTATACACATTTCCTCTAACCATATTAATGTTACCACTAGCAAAACATGGAATATTACCTAAATTAGTTTCTGTAACTGAACCACAACCATTCAAATAAATTTCATTAAAGCTACCATCAGTGCAGTTCCTAATCAAAATTCTATCTTTTACCATAATCTCTATCTTATTCAATTTAAGGAAATCAAGGCCTAAAATTACATCACACCCAGTACTATGAGAATTGGATAAAACCATCACATCCATCTGATGCATGAAATAATTACCTATCTCAATAGTTACATCTACTTTACCAGATATCACAAAAGTAGATTGGCCAATTGCTCTGAAAGTATCATTAGTATCATTGATAGTTGCCCCAATCTCTTTAACAGCATTATAACAAATAAATGACCTTTCGGCACCTGAATCAATGATGGCATTTAAATTAGTTTTACCAATCTTAATACAAACTTTAAGGAAATCAGATTTTGGACCAACTAAATTTACAAATTTCCCAGGTACCATACCATTTGTTTGTGATATGACTTCACTGCTTTGGTGGTTCTCGGTACAGGGGACATTATGTGGCATCTCCTCATCAGGCTTTTGCTGCACATCAATAGGTACCTGAACCATTTCAGAAGCCAGTTCCTGGCGCAACTCATCAGTAGGTTTTTGCAGTACATTGTTGATAGGACTCTGCAGCACATCAGTAGATATCTGAAGCATATCATAAGCAGGTCTATTATTAGAATTGTAGAATTTTCTAGCAGTGAGGGAGTTATACTGTCTTCCCATGTTCCCTCCACTAGGAAGACTGTTCAGTTTAACTGCTTGTTCCCATCATCATCCATCTGCAAGTTTTGTCTTCTAGTCGATAGGGATCTATGCCTTGGATTGTAAGAAGGACAATCTCTCATACCATGGTTACCACCACATATGAGGCATCTGTTAGTAGCCCTCCAACAGTCAGTCTTCTTATGGCCACGCCGTTTGCAATAGAAGCAGGTCATTTTTCGCTGACTGTCATCTGATGAGCCATTTCTGCGCTGTTGTGACCCTGGCTGCTCCATCTGGCGCCTAAAATGCACTTTACTGGCTCTTCCTTCAACCCCATGTGGCCTTATCTCCCGTGTTGGCTGATAATAAGGTTCTACTTCTTCTGGCCTCCTGAAAGCCTCACTTGTCCACAAGATGCTCCTAGGGTTGTCTTGAGAGGTCTGGAAATCCTTAGCAATCTCAATAATGGATGTCATGGGCAAGTGTCTTCGCCTACCCCCTGTTATAGCCTTGTTAGCTCTTTCGGCATCAGTTATCTTGGAAGTGATACCAGGAGGTAGACTCTTCAAGAAGGTTTCGCGAATTTGGGACGCCTGCTCTTTCTTATCCTTGGGATAACCAAGCTTTCCCAATTCTGTGACGCACAAAGCAAATAGGTCATAGTTTTCACCCATCTCAAGAGAAACGTTATTCATCTGCCTTCTCCAATACTTTGTACTGCCAATCTTCTGTCTCTTGTAGTACTTCAGCAGTTCTTCCTTCATCTCTGAGTATTTTAACTTCCTTCCACCTCTGACCTTATAGACTTTGAGTAGATCACCAGAAAGAAAATTTGACAGAGTTTGAGTTTTGTCATGACTGTCTCCTCTAAACTGATTCTTGAAGTACCTCTCAAAAGTTTGCAGAAAGCTCTTCAATGAAGTCTTTCCATCCACTTCAAACACAGGTGGTTTCACAGCTGACCTTTCATCTCTGTGATGCCTTCTTCTTGTCCTTTTTGCTGGAGATTTGGAGGAACTAGTATCAGAGCTTGCATCTGATGTCGAGGGTTCCTCATCAAGTGATGAATCTGAGTTAGTGTCTGAAGAGCAGGACATTACACAGAGAGGCTCTTGCTTAACTCTTGGTTTCACATCATTCTTGCAGAACTTACTTTTCTCGGGAATGGCACCAGAGGAGATTTCACTGGCTGAACCTGCTTGTTGTTGTGACGGTCCTGACAGTAGTGGGTCAGTACTCCCAATCGTATGAGTACATCTGTTAGACATTGGGACTCTTGACCAATACGGGTCAGAAGCTATCAAATCAAGAGAAGTAAACCATTCACTATAGTTAAACCTATCTGTTCCTTCAGATTTGGTACCAGTTGCTTTAGGACTTCTTGAGACCAGCATATCAAAATGTTTGACAGCCTCCACAGATCTTGGTTGGCCAATAAGGCTGCCTCCCTGCCAACGAGGTAACAACATACATCGAAGTTCATCCATGCCAGGCAGTAGTTCAGCAGTGTTCTGAATCTTGAATTCACCATTCAGAAAGTCTCCACGAACTTGAGTATTGGAGAACTGAATTAGGAGTGACATGACTGCAAGTTTTGTGGCATCACTTTGGCTAGGATTCAGATCAGAGTTCTTATTCTTGTCAAGCTCCTGATTGAACAGATCTTCTATTCTTCTACTAACATCTCTCTCACTCTGCTGGCGGTCATCCTGCACAGGAGCTGCTCCAGCCTCCTCTAGTGGGTTGAGGTTGCCCACACCATGCTTTCTGGGGGGTGTGTGGTTTACCATATTGGGGAACTCTACAGGACTAAAAATAGGATCAATTAATCCCGTCGAAGATGCCACTTGTTATCGCTGCCAATAGGGCAGAGCAAACTCGTTGCTCTAATCCTGGTTTTAAAGTTATTAGGGGGAATTAATGATAGTCCTTAAAGTTAACTTAAGTCTATTGTAGATTAGGGTAACACACAGAAAGCATGGACAGAGGATGAAGGCTGAAAATGAACAAAACAAAAATAAGAATAAATAATAAACAAACAGAAATAAGATAATTAAACATAAGGAAATAATAATAATAAATAATAATTCAAACTAATAAAATATAAACAAATAATAAGACAGAATCTGAAGAACTAAACTTACAGGCATAAATGAATAGAGCAGGAGTAAGTATGGCAGAGAAGGAGGATGAACATTTACGTAACTTAGGTAATAGCTATGAATGATTAATGAAATGTTAGTAATCTGAAAAAATGAAATGATTAAATGTTGTCTAAAAACTTCTCCTATAACACCGGCTTAGTCCGTTTTGGACCCCAATCTGTCCGTTTTGAACAGAGGCTAATATCAGGGATTTTGAATTCAATCATAATTTTTCTTGATGATCGAATAACAACATTACAATATAGCTACAGGAGAGCCAGTCTGGAAAAATAGGTGCTTTTCTGTCAGAAAGTTTCTGATGAACTAATTACTCTGTTGGAGTTTTACAGACTTCAAAAATTAATGGTAAATTGCTAAAAATTGTATAATCCGCAGCATTTAGCATATAGAGTTCATCTGTTAGCCTAAGCAGTTTTCCAGACTGGCAGGAGAGGAGTATAAAGCACAAGATGGTCCTCAGCCTTTTTGACAATGCGAGCTAAATGATTTATGATCTGGTTCGGGATCCCTGCTTGTCGTAAGACTTCTTCAGAGCTTTTGGCCTTCAGACTCAATTTGATAGAGTAAATAAAAGCTGAATGAATTTGGATAGGTATGTTGACTTCTATTTCCTGAGGAAAATGGAAAGAATTCCCAGGGGATCTCAGCTGAGCCTTGAGGGGTTTCTCAGAATTTTTTTTCACTCAAAATCACTTTTTTCTCTAGCTATAAATCCTGACCTGATAATCTGATTGAGCAAAAGCAAGGTCATTTTCAGATTCATAGCATCAAAATTAGTCTTATTCAGCTGGAAAACCCTGAACGATTTTCCAAATATATTTTTTTGTTACACAGGTCCCATTGTAATGTATCCAGTATCTCCTGACTCTCAGATTATCACAGTCAGATAATTAGGATTGAGATTGAGCTTTTTGCAGACTCTCAGAACTGAGTCAGGGGCGGATTCAGAATTTTTCTCATCTAAAGTAATGCCAGTCTGCAAAAACTGGTAAGGTGTTCTTAGTCTTTAAAGATCTCTTTTTCTGTTCACACTAAAATTAATGTAAATATAGGGATTATTTCAGAAGTGTTTGTTGCAAAATTAATGTAGCTATTGAAATTAATTCTAAATTGTTCGTAAAGAAGGAGAATATCATAAATATATCCAATATTCTGCAGAATGAGATTTTGACTGTTGATACGTTAAATAAATAATAAAACATAGTTATAAGACTATTTTAACCCTTTCGTGTCAACTTTTTTCCTGAGTTCATTATGAGTAATACTCAAGTTTTTTAATAATATTTATGTACTCGTACCCTTTTTGATCTATTGATTTAGTGTTTATTTTCAAAATTGTGATGGGACAATATTTCTTAGGATGAATAATTTAAAAATTAGGCAATCGGTACTTACAAATTATCTGACAATTCCAAATTGTTGATCATTTCATAAAAAAGTATAATGTAAGCTAGCTAGATAATTCTTAATTAACTGGTTAGCTATTTAAATTGTTATACATGTTTAATGCAGGTATCATGGATACCAATTACAAACGAGTTGAAATGTCAAATTATATAAAAGCTTTTCTTATAATCTGCTATCTGTTGAAACTAATAAAATTGTCTCTACAATATTGATTCATTAAGAGTCTATTCTAGCTTTTTCCCAATAAATTGAAAACATAGCTAGGTTGAAATTAAAATTTGAAACTTTTTTATGAGAAAGTGTTTAATATCTCATAGTCTGCAGACTGTGTTACACAGTTTACAAAATATACCATGTGTGTGTCTGATTCAGATTACTCAAAGTGACGCCACCTTGAAATATTAATATATATATATAAGCTAATAATCTTCTATTTTCTTCTCCATATCCCATCTTAGAGATGAAGTAGCTTCTACTTTCTAAAATTTAATAATAAGCCTATTGATAATCTGTAGAAATATTCCATGCAATATGCTACTTCCAACTAACATAGCCCTTTGAATTCTAACTAGCTAAGCTAGGTACCAATTTACAGTTGGTGATTGGTATACAATGTTATATACTGAGAATGGTTTTAATTTATCTAAATGGCAATTCTGTTCACTTGTTCAAAGTTCAAAAAGCATATGCTAGGATGCCCATGGATGAAATTAGCTTCTCTTAACTGCTCTTATTTGATTCATAGCAAGCGGTGAGTGATTGACATTGATATTTGCAATTAACAATGTAGTTATAGCTATATTGAAATGTAACTAATTTACTTGAACTTTTCAGATTGACTCATTACGAGATTCTAGGAGTAGAGGAGAAATGCAGTCAAGATGACATTAAGAAAGCATTCATACGACTCTCCAAAGAGGTAAATTAATTTCATCCTATATTTTATTAGCCCCCAGGGGCTCTATCCTGAAACTGTCTATGGTGAATGGAAGAGAAGGGGAGTGGCGTCCCTTGGACCCAAACTGTTGTAATTTGGATTATGGATTGTCTTTTTTCATTTTTACCATGTTTATCATTTTTTCACGCTACTTGCAGTTTTAGAGGATAGCGCTAGGGTTATGCTCTTCAACTACGAGGTATTGATTTTGTGTTAGGTAGGCTTGTAGGCTTCATTTACTATCACCTCTTCATTTTCCTCTTCCATCTGTGAGTGCAGCTACCGGTGCTTGTGTCCCTTTTCGTCACATTCCTTGGTAAGTGACTGCATTCACGGAGTATCTTTTCTGCATCCATGAGCATTGTCACTGACGCTGGTAGGTGACTTTGTTCATGGAGCCACTTTCTTTTCTGACTGTTCTTCCAGTCCCTTGTATTTAATTTCCTTTTGACGTCAGCGATATGGCCTTTGGTTCCAAAGCAGACGTTAAATCCCTACTGAAAAAAAAATATATTTTATTACCTACTAATCTGTTGCTAACTAGTTGCTAACTACCTTTCTATCAAAGTTAGTTTGAAATAATGGGCAAATATAATTGGTTATTTAGAAAATAATTTGATTTCTAGTCAATAAATTGCTGATCTCATAAATTAAACTGTAGGTCAGATACTAGCTCAAATTTTCAACTGAAACTGTAAATAGATGATTCACATGATTTCGTTGCCTAATTTTAAAAGCTAGTTTTTATGTACGAACTTTAATTATTTATATTTAGCTTTAACTATTTCAAAATGTATGTATCATCATTAGCTATAGAATAGCAATTACTTTGAAAATACTTCATTCACTCGAGTAGTTGTTAATTATTTTATCTACTGGTAGCTACTCTCTCCATACTCAATCAGTGGCTAACTAAAAAAGATAGCTATCAAATTATTGAGTTGCAGTTAAATTAATTAATTCTCCCTCAGTTACACCCTGATAAGCAACATTCTGATGAAGATACAAAAAGTAACCACTCTAAGTTTGTTCTATTGAATGAAGCCTACTCCACTCTGTCTAAGCCAACCAGCAGAAATCACTACGATGCTGAACTCAAAGTTCATCCCAATGGCTACACTGAGAAAGGTGGAGTCCACACTAATGCTCCTCACGAAAAGGTGTAAGTAAATAGCTCCCACACTTCTGAGGGTTGTGTATACATTATCACCATCTATATTTGTAGATAAAAGAATATCATCCTTTTGTGCATATAATTATGTTTTTCACTATTATTTCTTTCCATTCTAATGGAACATTTAAATCAATATTATAGATTTTTAATTCCACCTCCTCAGAATTTTTCGTGATAAATCAATTTGGGAGCACAGAGACAGAAAAGAGGATCAACACTACCAAGAGAGGACGGACTACTATGGCATCCCCTGGATCAACAATAAGCTGTCTAACTCTATGGTTCTCATGGGGGTAGTGCTCTTCATGACTGTTGGCATGGTTGGACAGTACATGGCTGCTCAGTAAGAAAATATTCTTGAAATGATTTTCACAATACCTACTTAGTCAATAGTCATCGTTTCAATATATTTCGCAGTGATATTTTATATGCTGTTAGAAAATTAATGACATAGATCACTATTGAATTAGGATGTATCTACAATATTATTCAATTACAGCTTCAAGTGAAACGTTTCAGTCCGAAATGAATAATTGGTAGTTTTTTAACAAGAATTTTATATAAATTAATTAATACATCCATCTATATTGAATAACTTCACTGTATAAATAATAGCTACTTTTCTTTCATTACAGGTGGTGGACTTCTATCACTCAGAGGCGAGCAGAAGCTACAACAACAAAAATATCCAAAGTGTACCAAGAATTGAGAGAGAAGGCAAAGAGTAGTTCAGATAGATCAGTTTTGCTGAAATTGCATGATGATGTTAGAAAAAGAAGAGAAAACTAATTAACAGACGATACTTGAATTTTTTATAGCTTCTTGATTCGGCTTCGAAGGCAGTAAATACTATTTTAATTTGAAATCAGCAGTTTACATGATGTGTAATTCAAGGAATATGTTCATGTACTAATGATTTTATCACAGATTACTTTCCAAAATGAAACTTTACTAATTGTATTGTCTGTAGTTAGTTTAAAAGGGGTCAGTGTACATGGCAAATTTGTAGCTAAGAACTGAAATTAATAGAAAATTGAAAAAAGCTTCGATTTGTCCAATAAGTATGTTGCAGTGACTTCACTGCTTGTAACATGTGGAACACCCTGTATTCTCACTTTCTCAAAACGAGTCGTCGAAGCTCCTTGTAGCTTTATTGTAAATAAATTCTACTGCTCCTATTGATTGTTTTGGTAATAAATACTAGTTTTGTTTTTTAAGATTCAACATTTTTATGGTCTTGAATATAATAACATCAGACGTAGCTATATAGAAAATGAAGAATCTGAAGAATGAGTGACAGGCGGTGCGAAATGGCCTCGTTGCTGAAGCACCATGACTTTATGGATAAAATTAATTAACTATGGTTTTGAATTGCACTTCCTTTGATGATTATTGGTTTCCTATTATTTCATTGATCAAAAAGGTAATGTGTGAATCCAAAATATTAAAATATAGCTAGTTTTTTAATTCCTAGTTATGTAAAATATTCTCGCTGTTCATCAAATAAATATATATTAACAACATCTCCACCTATAAAAAGTCTTATCAGATTACAGGTGTATTTATAGTTACTGTATAAAAGGGATATTACGAAATTGTTTTTTTTGTACAAACTGGTCCTTGATGCTGCACATAAAATACGTTATAATTGTCTCACAGATTTCTAATGCCCGAAATTAGTTTTTACTTACAAAAGGTCTTGAATCTAGTATAAGACTCTTATTCTATAAATATTTTCATTAATACCGTGTGGTTGACATTAGCCCATTACCAAACGCTATCGTATAACCAGTTCTCTCGATTATATTTTTTACTCTTGTCAACTGACACCAGAATTGCAATAAGTTTGAGTAGCAAAGGTAACTCTTTGTGACCCAGGCGCGTATACAAGGGGGAGGGGGGCAGATCTTTGAGGTCTGATTTTTTAGAACTAAATCTACGGATTAATAAAAATACAGTGGCGTCCAAAATTAAGGAACAAATATGGAATCTTCAAAATATCTAAAACTAAAAGTAAATTTTCGTAAAAATTTCAGCGTACGTAGACATGAATTAGTTACACCATATCCTAGAATTTCAGAAAGTTTGAAATTAAACTACAAAAGTTATTGGACATTTTATTAAATATACATGTGTCCAAAATTAAGGAACAAAATAGTTCAACAAGAACAGAATAACAAAACTTCAATATTTAGTACTACGACCTTTGATTAATGACTGCAGCACATCTACGACTGCATGACTTCACTAAATATTGACACTGAGCCACTGTAATTTTGGACCACTCATCCACTAATTTCTCCCATAAGTCTCCAGTATTTTTTGGGTTCCTTGCCATAACATTCTGTCCTAGAGTCATCCATAAATTCTCTATTGGATTCATGTCAGGGCTCTGGGCAGGCCAGTCCATAACATCCACTCCTTTATCGGCGAGATACTCCATAACAAGCTTAGCCTTATGGCAAGGAGCATTATCCTGCATGAATACAGGGTTTTGTATTCCAGAATTCTGCAACACTGGTACTACATGTTGTTCTAACACATTCTTGTATACAGCTGAATTAACTCTACAATTTGAACGTACAAGGGGTGATGTACCTTGCCAAGATATCATTCCGAAAACCATCACACTGCCTCCACCAAACTTGACAGTTTTCTTAGTGCATTTATGATTCAAAGATTTGCCAGTTCTTCTTCGTACATAATGTTTGCCATCACTACCAAATACATTATATTTCGATTCATCACTGAAAAAAACTTTTTGCCACTCCTTTTCCGACCAAGTTACATGCTTGTTTGCGAAGGCCAATCTTGCTGCTTGGTTCTTTTTACTTATGAGGGTTTTTTTAACGGGTGATCTTGCGTAGAGGCCTATTTCATGCAATCATCTCGACACAGTTTGTCGTGAAACATATGTGACATCTCCAATATCTTTCGAAATTTGACTAGCAGTTAAAAAACGGTCTTTTAATGCTAGACGTTGCATAACTCTGTCCTCTCTTACTGTTGTTTTCCTTGGTCTACCCGGCTTCTTTGAGTTAGTTAGTCTCCCTGTTGCATTATACAAAGTTAAAACTCTACTAACAACACTTTTAGAATGTTTAACTTGTTTACTAATTTCTTCAATAGTCTTTTTTTCATTTCGTAACTTCACAATTTCTGATTTAACAGCTGTGTCAACTTTATTACGTTTTGCCATGGTTCAACAAGTTGCAGTGATGGTAAACAATATTTACATTCTTAATCTCCATCGTTATCACCAGAAAACAGGATAAAGTAATATCTGAACATATATTACCTTTATTGTTCCTTAAATTTGGACACATGTATTCAATAAATTTAATAAAATATCCAATAACTTTTGTAGTTTAATTTCAAACTTTCTGAAATTTTAGGATATGGTGTAACTAATTTAGGTCTACGTACGCTTAAATTTTTACGAGAATTTACTTGTTAGTTTTTAGAGAATTTGAAGATTCCATATTTGTTCCTTAATTTTGGACGCCACTCTATATTGATTAATGCTCAAAATTAAAGAAATGTCAATAATTTGATTATTTTAATTGCTTACATTGTGTTTCGTCAGAAGCGTCATTTTTACATTGCGAAATGGGGGAAATTAAAATGCTTCAAGTCGTATTATATATAAGCTATTTTGTTCATAGAAAGTAAATTTTTATCACCTTATTAATATTAGCATTGATCTTCAACCTTAAAAATGTTTCTGAATTTGAGAAGAAATGCATCGTCCTGTACTCTGTAGTTTGCCAAAACACCTTCTCCTTCAACAGTATGCCGAAAATTCATGCTTCACTCCAAGATTAGTGGAAGGACGACTAAATCACCTGAAAAAGCTTACAAGAGTTCGTGGTCTATTCAATTAAACCGATTCTATCCACAAGAAAAAGCAAATATAAAACAAAAAGAACACAAACAGTGATTCAGGAGGTGAAGAGTTTCGTCGAAGAAGCCACTAGTTGCTCTCTCACAAAAGCCAGCAGATTTCATTCACACCAAAACCACGTGGTGGAGGATCGTCATACATTCATTTGGTTTCCTTTTCTATCATTGCACTTCAGTTCAATCATTAAAGAAAAGCACATAAATAGCGGTTTTGTTAGTGGATTATGCAGCAACCATCCAATATTGCCAATTGAATCGTTTGGACAGACGAGAAGTTCATTTGCCTTCATCGAAAAAGTACGAATGAAAATTCTCGAAATATCTGGAAAACAAATGATAGGTATGATGCTCAGGTAATGATCTTCGTTGCAATTATTAATTGAATTGTTCCAATTGTTCATGCATTCCTTAACGAATATGGCGACTTGTCATCAGTTAATGGTTTTCATAACTTTAATTGCTTCAGCACGTTATTTAGCCCAGCCTGCAACTTCTTCACTTTGGTGGATGCAAGACCATATTGCACAAATGCAGCTCTAGAATTTTTGAGGAAAAGTTTCGAGGTAGAGTGATTTGCAGAAGTACGGATTTAAAATTTCTGGTCAGCACACTGCCAGATCTCAACCCTTTGGTCTTTCACATCTGGGCTGCTGCACAAACTGAGTTTATATGAAAAAAAAACAGATTCCAATGAGTCTCTTATACAATGTGTTCAAAGCTTTGCTCAAAGATATAACAAGAAGACTCTCAAGAAAGTATGCAAGAATGTTCTGTAGCAGACTGGAGGGAGTCATTTTCAACAACTTTTGTAGGACCTCGGGAGATTTGCCACATATGATGCAAGACAATAAATTTTCAATCATAATAATAAAAATTCTTTCTTTTCCTTCAAAGTGATGCATCTATAATGGTATTTGACTTCTAATTCGCAATTTAAAAATTACGTTATCTGATGGAACACAGTGTATAATGAATAATATTGTTTTGATGATTTTTGCTGCGGCCAATGATTGAAAAATAACTTTTTATACTAAATATATGAATTAACTAGCGGCCAGGCTCATTTTTATGACTGAAATAAATAAAGTAATGATTGAAGGGATAACAGGCTCATTTTTATGACTGAAATAAATAAAGTAATGATTGAAGGGATAACAGACTCATTTTTATGACTGAAATAAATAAAGTAATGATTGAAGGGATAACAGGCTCATTTTTATGACTGAAATAAATAAAGTAATGATTGAAGGGATAACAGGCTCATTTTTATGACTGAAATAAATAAAGTAATAATTGAAGGGATAACAGGCTCATTTTTATGACTGAAATAAATAAAATAATAATTGAAGGGATAACAGGCTCATTTTTATGACTGAAATAAATAAAGTAATAATTGAAGGGATAACAGGCTCATTTATACTAAATTGCCAGAATCGGCTACAATTTGAAATATATACTTAATTGACGATATTAAATTGGCTATTTGGTGTGATTAAAGTTGGAAGAGATCGTTTGCACCTAACTTCTCTGATATTCTGGCGACAACTGCCAAATAGAACCGGTAAACCAGTATAATAAACATAGGTACTGGTAGGTACATCATAAAAACAACGGAATGGTTATTGGTTAACCAATGTTTCCCTTCATTGGGCCATTGCTGTTTGGCAACCGCTGGCCCAGTGTCGTTTACCATACATTGGCCCAGTGTCACAAGGATAAAGGGACCATCAAAAGGCACAATATGACCATCCATGGCCGCGTACACTGTACAGTGAAGAAATTTATTGCTGATCCCCTAGAGAATATCACTCGCAAGGATAAGGGAGATACAAAGTAGCTACGAGACAACTTGTCCTTGATCAAGAGGAACCCATTGTAAAAAGTGATGCAGTTTTTGAGAGTCGCTGTGGGAAACTCTCAAAAACGACCAACTGTGAAATAACGAAATTGAACACCCCTTTTGTTTCACCTGTTATAAAGCCTCTTTCGAAGGATACACATGAATCAAGGTTACTATGGATGGAAAAGTTCTCTTCACAGACAAAATGCGTGCCACTCACGACAGCCCTGAAGGTCGGTATAAGACTTGGCTCCCTCATGCCTCACCACATCTCCAACGAATTTGACGTCAGCATGAGAGTGGAGCTGTGATAATTTGGGCTGGGACCATTGGAATGAACTGGTCGGATCCAATGAAAAATATAATGCATTAAAGACCAGACGGGCCTCACAGGCTTGCTCATAATTTTATAGTTGAAAAGTCCTTTAAATATCCATTTTCATGCAAAATATTGAAGGGATATGATCCAAATATTCTAACCTTATTTCTTATTTTTCACACTATGATCACTACTATTAAATAGATTCACACTATGATCGATACTAATGCATAGATTCACATTATGATCGATACTAATGCATAGATTCACATTATGATCGATTATAATGTATAGATTCACATTATGATCGATTATAATGTATAGATTCACATACTAATGCATAGATTCACATTATGATCGATTATAATGTATAGATTCACATTATGATCGACTAGTATAGATTCAGATTATGATCGATACTAATGCATAGATTCACATTATGATCGATTATAATGCATAGATTCACATTATGATCGATTATAATGTATAGATTCACAATATGATCGATTATAATGCATAGATTCACATTATGATCGATTATAATGCATAGATTCACATTATGATCAATTATAATGCATAAATTCACATTATGATCGATTATAATGTATAGATTCACATTATGATCGATTATAATGCATAGATTCACATTATGATCGATTATAATGCATAGATTCACATTATGATCAATTATAATGCATAAATTCACATTATGATCGATTATAATGTATAGATTCACATTATGATCGATTATAATGCATAGATTCACTCACATTATGATCGATTATAATGTATAGATTCACAATATGATCGATTATAATGCATAGATTCACATTATGATCGATTATAATGCATAGATTCACATTATGATCGATTATAATGCATAAATTCACATTATGATCGATTATAATGCATAGATTCACATTATGATCGATTATAATGCATAGATTCACATTATGATCGATTATAATGCATAAATTCACATTATGATCGATTATAATGTATAGATTCACATTATGATCGATTATAATGTATAGATTCACATTATGATCGATTATAATGCATAAATTCACATTATGATCGATTATAATGTATAGATTCACATTATGATCGATTATAATGCATAGATTCACATTATGATCGATTATAATGCATAGATTCACACAATGATGTCACTAGCTAATATTCCTGCAACTTGCAACTGGTTTTACTAGTTTGACGCTACAGCGCTTTTATTTCACTCGGTCTGAGCGGCACGCCCGATAACTGATGAAATAAAAACGAAATAGAATAAAACATGTTGCATTATTTTCACAGATATTTATAGATATATAAAATGATCATAGACAATTAAAGTCACGTTGTTTCTGCAACTCAAGCCGATTAGTTTTTCAGAGTATAGATTGTCTCTGGCCCCTTTGGTCTTTCCGGGGTTAATTAAAATAATAGTTTACTGTAAACTACACATGAATGCTGTTATTATTTAAAATAATCCAATTAAATTATTTAAAACATTTATTTATGCATTTTTAGTGTGATGTGCAAGACCTTGGTTCACTTAAAATGGGTAACTTTTAGTAAAATGGTAGTAATATCTGAAATAAATTTTGAATTAATTAAGATAAAATTGGAAGTTACTCGCATTGTAGATGAATATTTCCTGACATTTCCAAGGCAAAATATTAAGTTAAATTAATTTTATCGCAAAAATAAACACATAAAAGCGTAAGACGTTGTGTAAGTTGATCGTATTAGGCGGCTAGATTTTAATATCAAATTGTCACTTTACGTAGTATTATTTTACCATCAGTTGGTCGTACCTAATGTGTATCATTGTTTGAATATCAGTTGGTTGAACTACGCTGATATGTCTGAATATCACTTACAACTGATAAGTTATCTAGGGTCGCGTACTTGTATAGACTTGTATCTAGATTCCTCAGATAACTATAACAGTTTTGATTTAAGAAGAAGCGGCAGCGCTGTATCGCAAGAAAACCTCTAGCCCTTCTGAAAAAAGTATTGGCGCTGCCGCTACATTAGCACAGAAAAAGCGACCCTGTCGCTACACAAAAGAGAAGCGGCGCTTGTAGCGCGCGATACAAGTAGCGGTGCTGCGCCACCTCTGTGCGATACAAGTAGCGGTGCTTGTAGTGCGCGATACAATTGTAGCGGTGCTTGTAGCGCGCGATACAAGTAGCGGCGCTGTGCCCACCTCTTATTCTAGGTGTGTTTTTTGTACTTCAAAAAACTTCTTAGAATTCCATCCGTGCTGTAGTGCCCATTACTTAGTTATTCATCTGGTATGTAGCACAGTACCTACTTCTCTCTCTCCCATTGCCTTTTCGGTGAAAGGAGACTGAAGCTATTGATTATTAAGTAGGTAGCCTATTCTAGTAAATAAGAAAGTGATTCTTAAAAGAAAGTAATGCGTAAGTAAATAATGCAATCAGAAGGTATATAATTTCTAATTTAAATCAGATGTTTTTTACTGAACAGATCGATTGCATCTCAGGGGCTCTATCCTGAAGCTGTCTGTGGTGAATGGAAAGAAGAGAATAGGGTACCTTGTGCCCCAAACTATTGTAATTTGGATTACGTATGATCTATTCTCTTCATATTTAAGTAGCGCTAGAGCTGTATACTGTTCTACTACAAGATCATAGATTTCTAGTTGGGCATGATTCATTTCACCTTCGTCAAATATACTAATGAAATATATTATGTCCAACTGTCTGAAAATCGAAATTGTTTTGACTAACAGATATATAACAATTTCATTTGCAACGAAACACAATAATGTTTATATGTTGATACAAAGTTCAGTTTTAAAGAAGGCATAGAAGAAACAACAATTATTGCAGGGTATTATAAAAAGGGTATGATAAATAAAATTGCATGGTATTTTTTATAAGAAAAACTATTACAAAATTCACATATCTGTGCATTCGACCGATCTGTAAACATGTTTCAATTATATTATTATAGATATAATAATAAGGTGGGTTGTCACAATCTCCCCTTTCTTGAAACTTACCTCAGGCTGTAGAAATATCCTAAGTAGATTACTATTTTTGGTCATATGGCAACACTCTCTCGCGGTGAATGCATTATTAAAGCAGCATCTAATTTCACTCTGCTCCCTTCAAGTGTTGTGCCCATAATACACTTTCTGGACTGGCTTATTTTTCCTATTAGCTATTCCATTATTTTTGAGTGCTCCTGTAAAAATGGTGGCTAGATTACCATATTCTCCCAAAACGAACTTGATGCTAATTGTTCATAATTGGAGATAATTAATTCAGGTGCTGTTTTGCACTGCGGAAAAGAAGTTAGTGGAGTGAAAAAAATACTTCTACGAGTAAAGAGGTAGACGTACTTCTCTCTATTAAGTTGATTAGAAGTGAGAAAAAGACTAGAGTTTTCCATTACGTAGGTTCTAATTTTAATTACTCTTTCTGGAAATTTAAAATTTATTGTTTAGAGTTAGCTATAGAATTTCCAAGTGATCTAGCAGTGATAATTCTCATAATTCCTGATATAAGAAACTATTTATTTTTATGATGTTAAATAAAAATTAGAAGTATTAAACAACAAATTATTCTGAATAAACAATCGGAAAATAAGATAATGATATATTGTCTAATAATTATTGTGTAAAACGAAGTATAAACCCTATGGTATAAATAGAAAAAAAATCGTCAACATATTTGTAACACCACGTACCCAGAATATTCAATTATTGATGTACTATCAAAGAAAAGAGTCACTGTGATGATGTACTATCAGAGAAAAGAGTCACTGTGATGATGTACTATCAGAGAAAAGAGTCACTGTGATGATGTACTATCAGAGAAAAGAGTCACTGTGATGATGTACTATCAAAGAAAAGAGTCACTGTGATGATGTACTATCAGAGAAAAGAGTCACTGTGATGATGTACTATCAGAGAAAAGAGTCACTGTGATGATGTACTATCAGAGAAAAGAGTCACTGTGATGATGTACTATCAGAGAAAAGAGTCACTGTGATGATGTACTATCAGAGAATAGAGTCACTGTGATGATGTACTATCAGAGAATAGAGTCACTGTGATGATGTACTATAAGAGAAAAGAGTCACTGTGATGATGTACTATCAGAGAAAAGAGTCACTGTGATGATGTACTATCAGAGAATAGAGTCACTGTGATGATGTACTATCAGAGAATAGAGTCACTGTGATGATGTACTATCATATAAAAGAGTCACTGTGATGATGTACTATCAGAGAAAAGAGTCACTGTGATGATTTACTATCAGAGAAAAGAGTCACTGTGATGATGTACTATCAGAGAAAAGAGTCACTGTGATGATGTACTATCAGAGAATAGAGTCACTGTGATGATGTACTATCAGAGAATAGAGTCACTGTGATGATGTACTATCAGAGAAAAGAGTCACTGTGATGATGTACTATCAGAGAAAAGAGTCACTGTGATGATGTACTATCAGAGAAAAGAGTCACTGTGATGATGTACTATCAGAGAAAAGAGTCACTGCATTATGCTAATTTCTCAAATCACAGTTTTATAATTCTATATCATTTTCAAATGTTACAAATTTCAGAAGCCATTTTTGAATATTTAAAGAGATTTTTATTAGTAAAGTTCCTTTTTGAATTTAGAAACTAGCAAACTGTGAAAAAAGCATTTCATGTACACTTTTCCTTGATTATACATAGTACAAAATTATAGGAAAATTTATAATATTGAAAGTGATCTCTACTATTTACTCAATTTAACTATACCCATCTTATACCTTTAACTATACCCATCTTATACCTTTAACTATACCCATCTTATACCTTTAAATATACCCATCTTATACCTTTAAATATACCCATCTTATACCTTTAACTACACCCTTCTTATACCTTTAACTATACCCTTCTTATACCTTTAACTATACCCATCTTATACCTTTAACTATACACATCTTATACCTCTTTAACTATACCCATCTTATACCTTTAACTATACCCATCTTATACCTTTAAATATACCCATCTTATACCTTTAACTACACCCTTCTTATACCTTTAACTATACCCTTCTTATACCTTTAACTATACCCATCTTATACCTTTAACTATACACATCTTATACCTCTTTAACTATACCCATCTTATACCTTTCATTATACCGATAGAATAATAATTGATTGTGAGTAAAGAATTGCAAAAAATATAGAGTCCCATAAATTTTGAATATTTAGTGCCATACAACAATTTAAAGTTTTTCTAATCGCATTGTTGCTACTACATTGAATGTATTTTTAGCATGGAAAATAGTATGATAAATGTATGTTTCTGTGACATGTAATGAATTCCCCTCAAAATGTACCTATTTTATTATAACTATATTTCAGCTAACAAGTAATATATAAAAAGTAAATGTGAATGTAAAATGCTTTTCTATACAGCCTACGAATTAGGTTCAATTTAGATGTAAAAAATGGAATTTTTAATTATGCACAAGTGCTTTGACTTGGTTCCAAAGCATAAATTTATTAGTAATAACATACAAAAGGATTTGAGATTGACCCCAAGTTAAAGTATATATTGACTGAACTATTATGACTATTTTAACATGATTAGCTAATTACTGTTATTAAATATTCACGTGCTGTTAAGATGCCTACTGCTTACTCCAATCTTGCAAACAGTGCAAGCTTGTCATTTATTGCGACCATGCAAATATTCCTCAATAGATTTTATATATACCATTGTTTGTTTAGAATTCTTTTATCTCTGGCTATCTCTGTGAATCTATTCATTACTTCAAACTATTTTCCTCTCAAAAAAGACCATTTTATAGTTCCATTCATTCCCGAGCATAGTTGCGAGGTGAGTTTTGAGCGCACTCTAGCGGTTGTTTTCTGCACCGTACATCTCCCCGCGAACTTATCCCACCGCTGTCACCACTAATTAATTTAGTGTTCAGTTCGGCTCTTGTGGCAGAGGGGAAATGGAGAGAATGTCAGAGGGTGATCTATCACCCTCCTTCATTCTGTTACCCTTTCTCTCTATCACACTAACTCATCTTTATCGATATCTTAGGGCTACCGGGCTGATATGTAGGTCCATGACGTGACTTTATGCATTATCCTAACCAAAGAAAAATCTATTGGAAAAGTGGGATAAGATTTTCTATGAAAAATAGATAGAATATCTATAGAAATTATGAATTCAGAATTTGGAAATTTATTTTCTTAATTTGTTAAATAATTATCCCGATTCTTACGATTTCTTTACTGTTCAAAAGATTACGTTAAAGTATCTTGAGATGGCATTACACACCGACACATTAAAAATTACTATAAGTTAAGTTTGTGAAATGTCGTCAAACTTTTATACTGACTTATTTCTCTTACTGTAAATAGACGAAAATTCTATATACTGTAGATTTCTGTTGATAAAATATTTATAACAATCATACAGTACATACCGATTAATTATAGCCGCAAAAGTTCAAACTATCGTAATTCCGACTCCTTCAAATTCATTGGCTCCATTCACAAAGTTTCTTGTGTTAAGTTCGGTAGAAACAAATGTTCCACCCCAGAGATTGCAGACATGATTGAGCGCATAGGCAGCCTATGAGTTACGAGCTTGTTACAAAAGATAAAAAAGAGGCCATAACAGAAAATTACGCTAGATATTCAACTTTGAGCCTCACACAGTGCGCCCAGACCTGTAAGGATGGCACCACACTCCAACAATAATGGCTAAACATTAACCTGCAGACGTGGATTGATGCCGAACAAGGAAAGTGAAAAGACGAGCCTCGCGCCTGATTCTCGGACTAGAAAATTACCTAAATTGATTTTATTTGAAAGTCATGATTGTTATCAACGAAATAAATAAAATATTTACTAGTTTTCATCTGGAAATAGCCGTATTTATTAAATAAATAGCTGTTTTTTTCATAAAAAGTTGTATTTATTTTATTCCAATTCTATATTGTTTTGTAACTTTCAATTGTTTGTTACATCAATGTTTTTCACAGTAAAAACAATGTTGATTAGATAATTTGATTGGTGGGACGACAAAATATTTTCACAACAAAATACATTCAGTTTTCGTGTGATTCTTCGCCCGAATAAAATAATTCTAATTGAAAAAAAAGATGATTTGATTACAAATTTCCCTGAGTGAAACTGTTAAAATGTAGTACAAGCTGTTGTAATTTTAATTGTAATAATGTTAATTATAACAATGTTAATTGTAACAATGTTAATTGTAACAATGTTAATTGTAATAATGTTAATTATAACAATGTTAATTGTAACAATGTTAATTGTAACAATGTTAATTATAATAATGTTAATTATAACAATGTTAATTGTCAAAATGTTAATTGTAACAATGTTAATTGTAACAATGTTAATTGTAACAATGTTAATTGTAACAATGTTAATTGTAACAATGTTAATTGTAACAATGTTAATTGTAACAATGTTAATTGTAACAATGTTAATTGTAACAATGTTAATTGTAACAATGTTAATTGTAACAATGTTAATTGTAACAATGTTAATTGTAACAATGTTAATTGTAACAATGTTAATTGTAACAATGTTAATTGTAACAATGTTAATTGTAACAATGTTAATTGTAACAATGTTAATTGTAACAATGTTAATTGTAACAATGTTAATTGTAACAATGTTAATTGTAACAATGTTAATTGTAACAATGTTAATTGTAACAATGTTAATTGTAACAATGTTAATTGTAACAATGTTAATTGTAACAATGTTAATTGTAACAATGTTAATTGTAACAATGTTAATTGTAACAATGTTAATTGTAACAATGTTAATTGTAACAATGTTAATTGTAACAATGTTAATTGTAACAATGTTAATTGTAACAATTTTAATTTTAAATTTTTAATTTTAACAATGTTCATTGTAACAATGTTCATTGTAACAATGTTAATTGTAACAATGTTAATTGTAACAATGTTAATTGTAACAATGTTAATTGTAACAATGTTAATTGTAACAATGTTAATTGTAACAATTTTAATTTTAAAATTTTTAATTTTAACAATGTTCATTGTTACCATGTAACAATTATCATTTTTTTAAAGTTTTTTTTTATAGTCACATTTTGTTTTCATAAATAATATTTCAATCAACTAACCTTCTCCTATTTACGTAAATATTCTGCCCGATAAAATACACTATATGTGAATTACCGTTACTTATATATTCATAACAATTAGAATTGTTGTACAAATTATCAATCATTTACATTAATAATTCATATTTACTATCAAGTTTCTATCCTGCTCATTAATATCACGTAACACCCCCCCCCCCTCTTATTTGCTGTCCAGTCTCCCCCAAAACTTTCAAATTTCCCCCAAAATACGCGTCCATCCGCGGAAATTTATTACACTGTGAATTGATGCAATAAATACTGAGCGGGGAGATTTATTTGTTATTATATTAAACAGCAGAAGCGGTGCAGAGCGCCCTCTGTACCCTAGTCGTGACACTATCTATCATTGCTAAATACATTCTATCTATTTAACTCATGTCCCTAATTGGCCATTAATATCAGCCATGTTTTGCGCTTTCCGATGCTTTTTTGTTTCTGATGAATTATTACCACTTTTAATGACTGCGAATATTTGTCTCGTACCTGAATTTTGTTTACCGTTATATCTTTTTGCTCTATTATTAAATGATTAATGTATAACTAACAAATGATATTTATTAATATTTTGAAAAAATTATCCAAACGTTCGTTCTTGATATATCTTAATAAATAATTAATGTTTAATATACAATTATTTAAATTTTCATTCTAAACTTAATTCAAATGCTTTTTAGAACATTTATTAGAAACTGTAAATATAGAGTTTCAATTAACAAATCCAATTCGGATCAGTTATTGAATTCACGTCAGAATTAAGGAAGAAAGTAAAATAAAATTCCCTCCGCACACACATCTCGATACGTGATGATTTTTGCCGCCAGACGAACTCATCACAGGAACTTCTAAATGAAAAATAACCTGAGCAATTAAACCATCTGAGTTATTTAGTGAGAGTTGCAGCTGTGAGTTATTTACACTGAGTTATTTACAGTGAGTTATTCACAGTGAGTTATTCACACTGAGTTATTTACAGTGAGTTATTTACAGTGAATTATTTACAATGAGTTATTTACGATGAGTTATTTACAGTGAGTTATTTACAGTGAATTATTTACAATGAGTTACTTACAATGAGTTATTTACAGTGAGTTATTTACAGTGAGTTATTTACACTGAGTTATTTACACTGAGTTATTTACAGTGAATTATTTACAATGAGTTATTTACAGTGAATTATTTACAATGAGTTATATACAGTGAGTTATTTACAGTGAGTTATTTAAAGGGAGTTATTTACAGTGAGTTAGTTACAGTGAATTATTTACACTGAATTATTTACAATGAGTTATTTACAATGAGTTATTTACAGTGAGTTATTTACACTGAGTTATTTACAGTGAGTTATTTACAGTGAATTATTTACAATGAGTTATATACAATGAGTTATTTACAGTGAGTTATTTACAGTGAGTTATTTACAGGGAGTTATTTACAGTGAGTTATTTACAGGGAGTTATTTACAGTGAGTTATTTACAGTGATTTATTTACAATGAGTTATTTACAGTGAGTTATTTACAATGAGTTATTTACAGTGAGTTATTTACAATGAGTTATTTATAGGGAGTTATTTACAGTGAGTTAAATATTGGTTAAAATTTGGCTCAGTCATGCAGGTACACAAATTCTCTCAGGTATATTATATGATTCTATACTATTTTTATTAAATAGTTTTCAAATGTTCAAATTTTGTTAAAATTAAGATTATAAATATGAAAATTGAATTGTTATCGACTGGCGTTTCAGTGTGGGGGTCTGAGTGACTAATAGTAATTCATCCCCTTATAATCCTACGCTTTTAACCAAATAATATGTATTATAATTTGAAGAACTAAAATGTGTACTTATCTATATCCATTTTAAGAAATAATTATATTTTAAAATAATAATATAGTTGATATACTGTGCATATTATAATTAATAAATGACTTTATTAATCAATTACAATTTAAAAAAATATATAATAAGTATCATATCAATTATGCAGAACTTCAGTTTTATATTTTCATTATTTAATCATAAATTTACAGTCCGTTTATAACCTTTACCTCTTCGTCCATTAAAATGTAACTGTTATTTTTAAGAGTTATTTTAAACATTCAGGCGTTTTGAACCATTTGGCATTTATCCGTCATTCAATTATTCAAGTGAGTCTAGATTGGATTGATAATGAAAGCTAACTTCTGGCATTTTTGAGGCCATTCTTCGGTGCGCCCTAAAGACCGGACGAATAATTCATCAATGGAAACTTTGCCGAATCTAACTTTTGTGACACACTTGACTTCTCCACAAAGAAAATCGGACATTTTATAGGAACTTCCCAATTGGCAAGTAATTGTCACCCCTCTTACTTACTCTTAAGAGTGGAGTATTGCTCTTAAGAGTGGAGTATTGCTCTTAAGAGAGGAGTATTGCTCTTAAGAGAGAAGTGTTGCTCTTAAGAGAGAAGTATTGCTCTTAAGAGAGAAGTGTTGCTCTTAAGAGTGGAGTATTGCTCTTAAGAGTGGAGTATTGCTCTTAAGAGAGAAGTATTGCTCTTAAGAGAGAAGTATTGCTCTTAAGAGAGAAGTGTTGCTCTTAAGAGTGGAGTATTGCTCTTAAGAGTGGAGTATTGCTCTTAAGAGAGAAGTGTTGCTCTTAAGAGAGGACCATTGCTCTTAAGAGTGTAGTATTGCTCATAAGAGTGGAGTATTACTCTTAAGAGTGGAGTATTGCTCTTAAGAGTGTAGTATTGCTCATAAGAGTGGAGTATTACTCTTAAGAGTGGAGTATTGCTCTTAAGAGTGTAGTATTGCTCATAAGAGTGGAGTATTACTCTTAAGAGTGGAGTATTGCTCTTAAGAGTGGAGTATTGCTCTTAAGAGAGGAGTATTGCTCTTAAGAGTGGAGTATTGCTCTTAAGAGAGGAGTATTGCTCTTGAAATGTTTATGTTGAAAAACAGTGGTAAAAAGGTTAGCTGAACACAACAGTTTTTGAATTTTGAATGGTAAAATGATCCCACAACTCAAATTTTTTATTGAATCAACTTTTTAATCATATTTCGTTTGTTATAAAAACTCCTGCATTATTTGCAAGAACAGTTCGGCCGCGGAACAATTTCACTTGTACATAGCATTGAATGGCCTCCCAGATATCGACCGTGCGATTTTATCTCTATCCGTTGCTTAATTAATAAAGGAATAAAGTCTATAGTATTTATCTCCCTCTAATAATTTGGCTAACCTGAGGAATAGAATCACATGTGAAATTGAAGTTTTAGTAAATAATCATGAGTTAATCAAAATAGCCCTGACATCGATGAGAGCAAGATGCGAAAAATGGTGACAGGACAATAACCCCCCGTGCAAAATACCACCGCGGTTAAAACCCCCCGTGCAATATACCCCCCGGACAAAACCCCCCTTTCAATAAACCCCGGACAAGAACCCACCAAGCAAAAAACCCCTGGTGCAAAACACCCCCGTTCGTTATAAATAGCCTAATTCAATTTTATTAATTTACATTACTTTTTTATTAATAAAATTACTATATGCTATAAATATAAAGAGACATAATGCACCTAAGGTTAGGTTAGCGGTCCGATTGGGGGCTTGTCGCCCTGTCAGTCTTGATAGTGACAAAATGTATACTGTACTTATATTTACTATAAAATAGGTAATTGGGTATATCTTATTTTGCAAAAAAAATTGTCATATTTTCGAAGAAAATATAATAATGATTGGTTCGCATTGAATAATGTTTAATATATTAATAAAAATTAATTATGCTATTTATATAGACCGGGGGTTTTTTGCTTTGGTTTTTTTTTTGTCCGGTGGGTATTTGTCCGGGTGTTTATTACAGGGTTTTTTTGTCGGAGGGGTGTTTTGCACGAGGGGTTTTTGACCGCGGGTTTTTTTTTTTTTTTGCACGGGGGTAATTGTCCTGGAATCGCGAAAAATGTGCCTCAAATTAGGGCTGTCATGTCGAGTAGATCTTTATAGTTCTGGTTAATTAAATTAATATGTAGTCTATATTTTTGCAATTTTTATCAATCACTTGCTAATAATTGTAAGCATTTGTATATTTTAATCTTTTGTAACTTACTTTCTTACTTCTTGTCTTGAACACAATTCACGCTGAGAGAAGAAATACAACTAATTTAACGTTACATGTTGTGGTGATTATAATATTCTTTTCTGCAATTTATTCAACAAAAAGTATTACATATCTAGATTTATTCAAAAGCTATAAACAGTTATAAATTTAGATTCCTCTTTGTGGTACATTGATATTGTATAAAGGGTAAAAATATCTCTATATAAACGCATCTTTATTTTTAACACAAACAATTTCTTATGAAATACATTTTTCTTTTGTGCATCCCAATTTTCTGCCTTTCCACCTAAATAAAGTAAGAGGATGGCAGATCGCAGCAGTGAAATTGTCCTCCAATCTGCCTGAAATCCTTCAAAAGATGTTTTGAGTTGCACTCTCCTGCTGGCTTCTCTTGAATGTAAATTGAAACAATCCCTGCAATTGGTTATATCGAATTGATTCTTTGTTCTCGGGATCTTGTTGACAAATTGAAAAGGAATATTGTTTGGTCTTCGATGCTCTCTTTTTATATCCATATTGGAGAAATATTCAATATAAAAGGGGTTTTATTGTTTACAACGTTTTATTAGTTGTCATTGAATAATCGAATTATTGATATTGTTCAATGATTATATTTAATGATATTTTCGAACAAAATGTCAGTTTTTCCACATAAAAACAATATATTCTCTTGTGAAGATTCAACATCAATTTAGATACTAACATTAAATAATATATCTTTAGAATGAAAGACGTTAAGCTTCGAATCTCACATCGGAGACAATTTCTCATCATTGGATAATAATGAAAAGAAATCGAGAGACAAATTATTGGCATCACTCCAGTAAATTTCCGACGATTCGACACTTTACGATATTTGATGACAATTTGACCAAATGACAACAAGAAGATTACTTGAACGCTGCCTATTTGGAAGATAAATGTAGTAGGTACACATTATTGAAAGGGAAAAATAATAACGGTTTTCTCAACATTTATTATAAATTGTTTAATATATTATGAAATACATTTATACAAAATATAATAAATTCGCTGTTACATAATATTTGATGTTTTTCTCCGAAATTGAAACTCGGGTGTAAAATTTTAATATTATTTTTCTTTATTTTGTGCTCATCACTGCATAAAAGTTACTCCCTACTTTATACAAGTGTAGTTCTAGAACAGAATTCTTCTTCTCATATATCAATCTATAAATAAAGGCAAGAATAATACAATCATAATTGTACAAAAACCTAAAGTATTCAGATGAACTTCATTTTAATTTTAACTAAATTATAGTATTACAAAAAATCACTATTTTTTAAATAATATATTTATTCATATTGATTTTAATAATCAGTGGCCTAGATGAAAGTAACTACGAAGTTTTTAAGGCAAGGTATTTATTATCAGGCTAACTGTAACCAATTCCGCCATTAGAAAATAACTTCTTATTGTATTTAGAAGAAGACTTCTATTACTTCTCCTAACCGGAGAAAAGAGGTGAAAATATTTATTCTTCTGGCTCCACTTAACAAAGAAATAACAATTCCTTCATTCAATTCATCCTTGCTACAGTAGAGATCCTCCGTAATGAAAACCTCTATAGTGAACGCAGTGTCTGGAGTAAGGAAGTAGCCTCTATAAAGGGTGGCACAAAAAAAGAAAACCATTTTCAAACTAGTTTATTTTATCAACTATTAAAGCTAGAAATTGTCTAAAAACATCATTTTGTTCCTTTAATTTTCCTGTATCTATCGTTTAAATCTGTTGAAGTTAAGACAATAAGTAAACACCCTGCAGCGAATTAAAAAAAGGCAAGTAAAAATGGCTTGCGCACGAAATATACGAAAATGTCCATAAGTTATTTAAGCAATGAAAGCTTTGAACAGATTCAACCTCATTTTGAACATAGCTTTCAGGAAAGATTTTCACCAACTATAAAACCATATTGAGTTCAAAACTTCAGAAACCACTTCATTTTGAACAAAAAACGATTAGGTCACAGGAGAACAGAACGAACACATTATTAATCTATTAATCTTACTCATGAAAAATTTATTGAGAATCCAAAAATCAGAAAGAATGAATTAGACATCACTAAAGAGTAAAGACACATTTCAACGAATTGTTAAACACGATGTGAAGTATCATCCTTTCAAGAAGCATGTAAGGCTCGAACTCTTAAAACTGATTTACCGCACAGCCGTCTAAATTTCTCAAGATGGTTTCTGCAAAGAAATGCTCGTTTTGGAGAAGACATCGTGATTGGTGATGAAGATGTATTTCCATGAATGGAAGAGTTAATGAACAAAACGTCAATTGGATGAAAAAAAAAAGTATTTTTTAAATTTTTATTTACAACATGAATAAATAATTATACCTATTATAAAGTCTTTTTGTGTTTTTGTCCTCGCGCAAGTCCTTTATATTTATATTTTTTCACTTCGCTGCAGGATTTTTGATTTAAGATGAATTTTTAACAGATTTCCATGAAAGATGCAGAAAAACCATACAAATAAAACTGTGTTCTTAGAATTTTGTTACATTTAATAGTTTTTGAAATAAACTCATTTGAAAATGGGTTTCTCTTTTTTTGCGACACCCTGTATAGTGAACAAATTCACTATACAGGATTTCTTTATAAAGGAGTTCTGCTGTAATTGTATGGACACCTACATTTTTTCAATTTTATTAGGTTTACAAACAATGTGTTGTATAATGATGTAATGTTTATGTTTAACTATATTGTGTTATTTAAATTATAATACTGCCTACAGAGGTATTATTATCTACTTGAATGATATCATTCTAAAATATAAAGTAATATAATTATCTATTGG
The DNA here is from genome assembly GCA_947561585.1 of Caprella mutica. Lineage (NCBI taxonomy): Eukaryota > Metazoa > Arthropoda > Malacostraca > Amphipoda > Caprellidae > Caprella > Caprella mutica. The sequence goes on from CANNZV010001073.1 coordinate 90,754, forward strand.
TAGTAAGTCTGTTGTAATGTTTACAAATACAATTAAAGTGAATTGTTAATTTAATGTACACAATATAGGAGTCTATAACTAATGATTATAAAAAATAAATTTTGCATAAATTCTATTCAATGAGACACAACCTACTCATAATATTATTGCAACAAATTTCTCCCGAGAATAGAAATAATAATATAAGTGTATATTAACAAAGTAATCGAAACATCAGAGAAATACCGATTGTCTTGATATACTGTCCAAGTATTTTGCTGCACGGGCCCTCATTCTTTTGACTAATCATTTTGCAAAATGTTTATTGTTATCCGAGTCCTTCGTCTTTCGTAGAACCTTTTGAGCTTTCGGAGAGAAAATTATATTATTATATTCATCAGGCAAGAAGAAAGGGAGAAATATTCCTTTTATCACGCAACACTGCACTAAAAAATGTATACAATATTATACATACACTTGCGTAAACCTATAATAGAACTATGTGTACAGTAGACTTAATGTAATACTTTAATATTATATTAATTAATATATTATTGATAACTATGCTTGATAGTTTTGATATAATATAGTATTTTATTCTCCTTCTGTTTAAAAAAAAATACTGTCTTTAAAAAAAATGATAACTACTTTATATAGTATTAATAACTACTATTTAAAATATTATTGATAACTGCTATATATACATTATTGATAGCTACGAATATTCATTAAATATTTATATCGATTTGCATCAATGCACTAAATATTTTGGGATTCATGATTGTGCCAAAAGTTCAAGCCCTAGTTTTTCGGCATTTTGTAATTTCCAATAGGTACTCTATTGCATCTATTTTCTTTTCTGCAAACCTAAATTTGTATCACTTAAAGAATAATGTTTAACATTGTTAAATGACATTAATTCATAATACAGTAGAGCTCCTCTATATAGTAGTTCTACTGTTTCAGAGATTTTTATAAGGTACTAAAATACTCACTATTGAGAGGATGATTTCCTTAGGAATGCCAAGCAAAATGTCACGTGGTTTTTCTTCTTCTGGAGCAGATTCGTCAGTCCCTTGCTCGCCCTCATCATATGCATCGTACTCCATATTCAATTGCTGTGAATCTCTAGGGTTTGAATTACCTTGTGGATGTGAATCACTAGGGTTTGAATTACCTTGTGGATGTGAATCACTTGAATCGACTGTATTGAACTTTGCATACGAGTCAGTAGTCGCATTTGAATCAATAAGATCACTTGAATTGTTTTCTGAGTAAAAATCCATGCTTCCATCATCAGCTGTCTTTTTTGGTGAAAATTTGATCTGTAACATAAAGATATTTAGTGAAGATTTGTAACATAAAAGTTAGTATAAATAAATAGCAAACAATTATTGCTAGGTTCATACCTCGTCATTTAGTATTCCCTGATGTTGGCTTCTTATTAATTGAAGGCCTGTAAAAAGGATAATAAATAACACACTCATCTTTACCCAATGATATTACTCAACTATCACTGGTACCAAATAATACGCAACAACTATGGAAAGACTCTATTGATGATAAACAGTGATTTGTTGCATAATTCTGAGGATTGCCTCATCACAACATAGCCTCTATACCACAATTTCATTGTACAAACACTCACTGCAATGAAGAGGCAAGAGGCTCTGTTTTATATTCTTTTCATTGCTTCTCTCCAATGGAGTAAAAGCATCGCTAGAATTAACTTGAAAAGAGTTCAACGGAACGCAGTTACTACAGACAGGCTTTGGCCAGGTGGCAGGATTCCGTATTCGTTTTCTAAATATTTCGGTGCGTGTTGAACACCATCTATCAAGTTGGGGAAAATATATTATAAACCAACTAAAAATTCTACTTTCAGAAATCCACTTTGATGCATCATTAATTTTAAAAATAAATTCATTGAATCCTAAACTCAGTCTATATAAAGTGAAAATAAATAATAATTCCATTTATTCACAGAAGAGTCAGAGACCCAATAAATAAATTCAATAACTTTTGGATAATTAGTATATATTCCGTATTAATGAAGCTTTTACATTTTATTTTCATTGATCATATATCTTACTGTTCTTTTTTCAAAGAATATTGAAAATGGCCAACTATATTTTCAATAAAAAGAATTATTATCTATTTCATGGATTTAATTCAATTTTAATTATTTTTATCTTTCTGTATTGTATTAACTTTTTCCAAATTCTAATTATTGTATGTCATTGTATACCTATTTTATTCCTTTTGTCCTCTCTTCTCCAGACACGTTTGATCGTGTTCTTATCTTGCAAGCGATGGAGGAAATAATGAACAGAACGTGCGTACAGTTCGTACTTGCTACGTCAAACGACGTCCACACTGTCAACATTTTCAGGGGAATGGGGTAACTATAAATATTAAAGGGATTTGGTAACTATATTATAAAGACTTTGAAACTACAAAATTTATCATATTGAAGGATGGGGAGAATAAAAGATTTTTAGTTTTATGAAGCCTAATGATATACCTCTAAAATAAAAGAGTTATTTTTCCTTGATAACCCTAATAGATGAGGGTATTAATTTCCTCTTAAGATTAGTTAAATTTTTGCTTCCAGTCAACCACACTTTAATGGGAAATAGTGCACGTTCTCTACTCCAAGATGGACCATGCACTGTTTCCCATTCGAGTGTGGTTGTCATGAAGAATAACTGACCAAACTTTGGCTGGAAATTGTCACTGAAATTCTGCATGCCAAATGTCATCCTTCGTCTCCTTAAAATTAGCAAAGAGAAAGGAGGATATATTGAAAAATTCTTGTATATTATTAAATACAACACATTTTTCTTTCATTTGGTATTCGAGTTATTTTCATTTGCCAGAAAACCTTTAATTTTTATCACCCCACACTTGGTTTGGCCACACCAGGTTAAAATCAGATCTTGAGTAATCATACTCTATTTGTTCTATTTAATACAAGCTATGGGTAGTAATACCAAAGATACTATACTACAATATAATATTTCTGGTAATACTGCTTTATAAATATTTAATTTCTACTCTAGAAACGTGTCACAGTTTAAATTAAATTGAGTGATATATTTTTATAAAGCTCACAATGCAAAACTTATTAGGAAATTGCAATCGCTAATTATAATCATGGAGCATTTTTCCATAAATGCAGGTGCTACTCAACAGTAGGTAGGCTAGATGATATTAGTCCTCAAGGTTTGTCCCTGGGGTTAGGGTGTCTTCGTTACGGGACCATCCTCCACGAACTGGGGCACACCCTAGGGTTGTACCACGAACACACGCGTCCAGATAGGGACAGGTACATAGAGGTGCTGTGGGACAACGTTCTACCTGATCTGAGGGAAGAGTTCGAAAAGGTGAGGGACATTGTCGTGCGTTAATATTCTCCGATATTTCAAAAAAATTATCATTTAGGAAAAATAGAGGAAATCAGGTGCTAAATTGGTAATACAATATACCTAGGTACCCTATTTTAAATTTAAATAGTATTATCAATAATGATGTACATTCTTTTAATACAATTTAACTTCCTTCAAATATTGTGAAGTTTGAAATTAAGTAACAAGCTATGCAAATTATTTCGTCTAGATATAACTGTTATACTTATCTTCACCACGCTAATAATTCATTTCAAAATTTTCATACCTATAGCATTATTCAAATTTCATTAATTAGAAACTGTACATGTGTTAGTTCAAACTGCACCTATATTCTGAATAGGTGAATGAAACCGATGTCCCTGGCTGGGTTTTCCCTTACGACTACCATTCAGTGATGCAGTACCCTGGCCACTACTACGCGAAGGAGCCACACCTGCTCACCATGATACCTAGGGATGGAAAGGGGACCACTAAGCTGCTGCAGAGTGAACACCTGACGGAGGTTGGTTGAGAAGACTTTGAAGTGTCGGGAACACAAGAAAAAAATGATTACGTATCAAAAGGTCAATATCGAACAATCTCTGTTAATAAAACATTTTAGTATTTAGGGTTTTATTAGCAATGTAACTAGCAAAATAATAATGGCGTGAATCAGTCAAACTTTATTGACAGGTTATTTTTACTCCGGGGTATATTTTTAACCTTATATTTGTATCTATTAAAATTTCTTTTCCGTAAAGGTGTTTGAACGAACTATAAGCAATAGTCATTTTGAGTTACTTATATCCTGAAACAAATATGTATGTACTTCAATAGCATTACTGTTTCTAGTGATTACGATATTTACACTTTCATTGAAAAAAAGAATACTTTTTTAAATTATTAATAATAACAATTTTTCAGATTGATGTCTTGAAAATTAATCATTTGTACAACTGCAAGAATAAGGACGAGACAATCTAATAAATCCATTCATAATAAAGTTTTAATAAAGCAAGAAGATTAGGAGTTAGAAATTTTGAACTTGGTCGGAAAAACTTAGTGAACGCAACTTTCAAGTTTAATAAGATTTTTGATAGGAAATGCAGATTAACTTAATCAAATAATTTTATTGTTGCAGGACTACATTGACACCTGCAGGTATCATGGATACCAATAAAAAAAAAAAATAAATAATTATTATTATATTGTTTTTTCTTACGTGTCCGAAAATGGAGAACTGACCGATAATTAAGAACTTACCATATACTCCGAAGTATAAAGGTGAGAGAAGCATAAACCTTCAGCAATAATTCGTGCCAAGAAATGTTTAAAATATAAAGGGAATAAAACAGTTACTCTCTCAGTTTGGTATTCAAAACTATAATACACAGTAGTTAAACAAGACACATTACCTAATAATAGCTAGCTGTACGCGTTATAATTACTAACAGTTACATTAGTCACGGTTTGGCCTCAGCAAATATAATAGTTACAATGTACATGAATGATAACTAATACTGATGAAATTTCACAAAAGTAAGAAAAATAATTTATAATAAAAAGAATGTAATCATGAAACAGTGGCTACGAATGAAAAACAAATTTAAAAAATAAAAGTGTGATAAATGCATCATATTCACATGGCAAATTAAATAATATTTTCATTAACAACAAAATTTCTTTTCGATTTGATAAATATAATTGATTAGTTACATTCTCTTTATAACAATTATAGTTGTATTATTTGTCTCAATTGTATATTAGGTAGGTAGGTGTGCAGGTATTTTTATACAACTTCGTTGTATCATTTTTGTGAAATAGGCTAAGTTACGAATTAATAGACAGTTCCAATTTTCGATATGGTATCTTACCTTGCTATTAGCTAGATATTATGAACACCAATTAATAGGTAAAATTATGTATATTATTAATATGATCGGAAATGAGGAAAAGTCCAACAATTGGTAAGTTACTCTAATTTCTATTTAGTTGTAGCTACAATCATCGTCACTAGTCGCTGTCATCGTCCATCACCATATCGTTGAGACTCTCCACAGACTCGTCGACAGTTGAGATCTGAAACAGAAAAAATGTTACGGTTAATTAGGAAACAGTGGTGAAAGTAGCTACCCAGTATTTCAATTGAGAAGTAATCAATATATTTTATGATAACGAAATACACTGCACAGATCATCTCCTTAATCGTTATGTATTAATATACTCTTTTAAAGCATCAGAATATTAGTTTCATACATCAAGTACAGTTAGTGGTCACTAATTATAAAAATGTATTGAAAAATTTAATTAGGGAGAACAAAACTATGAAATCTCCCAGTAGCTAAATGAAAATTATTATAATATTATTTGTAAAAGAATTAAACAGAATAAGTCATTGCAAAATTAATAATAATATTGTTGCTACTTCTATAATTAAAGTAAATATAACAACTTATAGCGACAAAACTAACTCAAAAATGTTTAAAATGTATATTATTCTATAGCTACACTATAGAATAATTGAATCTTTAGGCTAATTTATAGCTGGGTAGGTTACGAATTACCGGTCAGTACTACATCTTCGGTAATATAAGAAAAAACAATGTAAAAATTATTATTATTACACAGTAATATCTAATAATAATTTCTGTATTGTTTTTTTCTTATAAGACCGAAGATGTGGAACTGACTGATAATTAGTAACTCACCCTAATTAAAATAGATGAAAGTTCTCTCTCTCTTCACTAGTTGTAATGTTTTCACTCACAGCCATAGCACTCTCAGTGACCACCACCTCCTCCTGCTGGTGGTCCGGCACCTCCTCTCCTCCCAGCATCTCACTGCTTGGAGGCACAGTCTCTAGAGGAGAGGCCAGCACTTCTGACTTGGAGGTGGAGGGGAGGGAGGAGTCAGGGAGGAAACTGGAGGAGCTTTCCAACACACACATGTCTTCAGTCAGGGAAACTGGGGGAGAGAGAGAGTGTATTTAGGCAACAGATTCACTTTGTATTATTTTATTCATCTCTTTGATAGTAGATAGTTATTATTTTTCAATTTGAGAGATCTAAAATAAAATATTTGAGAATTAATAATCATTTGTAACCTTTTATGTGCAGCACAGTGCAGTAAATCTGTCTAGTAGAGAACTAGCTACCACTCACCACTAGCAGAGGGCATGGAGAGAGTGTTGATAATAAGTCCTTTACTGCCAGATCTTTTCTTGTTGTAGCTGAAGGAAGGGAGGAGGGGGCGTGTCCTAAGTACAGGCGTTTGCATAGCCTCTGCAGTTTTGTTGCTGATGGTACTGGCAATATCAGAGTACATTGGTAACTCCCCTGCTATCTCTTTATCTGCTGTACACAAAACGGAATGATTATCTTAAATGAATAAGCTTATAGAGTTATAGCTATTTAGTATTAAAGTTGAAGAGGATTATTTGGCTGATACTTTCATAAAATAAATATTCTAAGAAAAAAGAAGCTAGCTTTAAAAGAAATAAAAAGGAAAATTGAACAGTCAAAGAAAATCTTTTGAGCATATAAATTTGAAGGATAGCTATGGCTAGCTATTTTATATAAATTAATAAAATGATTTTCGTGGCACAAACTCCTGAATCAGTGGAAATAAGATTGTACAACAAAATTATGGCTATATCTTTCAACAGCCAGTTGATCTATTGCGCTATCTAACAGATACTGGAAGTAACTAAGAGCTAGCTACATTTTGTTATAATAATTTTACCAGAGATAATTTAAAAAAATAAGATGAAACACTTTCTGCTCACCATCTTGCGTCACAAACTCCATTAGAGAGTTCAGTAGTGACACTGCCACCGTCTGGTCTCTTTGTAGAGCCAAGCTGTTGTGCACCGCCTCAATGGCTTCTTCAAACCGCCCCAAGGCACCATAGCAAAGACCGATGGCTGTGAAAGAGCTGGCCTCTGTCGGTATTAGTCGAACCGCCTGTCAACAAACAATGTTATGAAAAAGATAATTAGCTACATTATTTAAAGATATACTAAAAATTCATCACAATGCACTTTTTTTACTTCATAGTTATTGCAATATTTCTGATAACTACTTTGAGAAGTGAAATAATTAATCTTTGTATGAATTACAGAAATAGAATATTTTATTCACAATATTAAATTATATGTGATAAGCTCCTAGTTATCAGATGGTTCCACAATTTTGTGGATTTTTTAGTTTAATAGGATAGCTGCAGGTATCATGAGTTATTGTAGCTATATTGTTTTTTTACATGTTCAAAAGGGTGGAACTGTCCGATAAGTCTGAACTAACACTAGCTGAAACTAAACACAGGTCAGTTACCAATGTGAGAAATGTTACACATTGGAGAGAACAAGTACTATCATGCACACAACTATTAAAATATTAATTGATTGTCAGTAGTTTGGATTATTTCGATTGATGGATATGTCTACAATGATATACTTTCTGTTCAAAAAATAATTTAGAAACTTTAATCATTACTAGGACTAGAAAAAATGACTGGAATAAACCAACAACACTTAGTGAAATATCCCGACACATTGTTAAATATTTATAAACAATTTCGACGAGAATCGTTAGCCAGATAAATCAATGGTATACCAGTTGAATACCTGTAAATGGAAATCAACTGCTTCTAGATATTTTCCTTTTTTCCTCAAGCAGTGCCCCAGGTTATTATAGAGTGAAGTCCATTTGCTAGGTATGCTGTAGTAATGCTCCTCAGTGTACAGCTTCTCTATCAACTCCAGAGCATTTCGGAAACTTGTCTCCGCTAAATCGTAACTGGAGAGAAAGAACAATTTAGAAATTCTAAAAAATTAGTAAAAGGTGTTTATGGGTTTTTGTATTAATTTACTTCCAACAGTTTGCCAATAGCTAGGTAGAGCATTCTTTTGCTCTCCATTAATAATATAGCTAGGAATTGGTAGGAGGATATTTTTGTAATCGATTTAAACTCACTCCTGACTGTGGAAGTGCATGACTCCTATCTCATGGTGTACAAAGGGGTCATTGGGAGCCATTTGCTTAGCCTCTAGGAAGAACCTCTCAGCAAAGATGGTTTTATTTGCCAGGTTATACTCCATGCCAATGTAGAGCAGTGGTAAGTGACTTCCTTTCATCAGGTTTGCAGCCTTGAAATACGCAGCACTGGCCTGGTCGTGCTCATTCTCAGCAGCAAAAGAGTGTGCATAAGCAATCCATGCCGGCCTGTACGACTTATCCAATGATGTGGATTTACTCAAAAACCTTCTTGCCTGTTCATTTTTCCCTATCAAGTAATAATAGCAGCCTACACTGAACCATGCAAGGGCACTCTCAGGATACAAGTCTATAAGATTGTGCGCCAGACGGAAAAGTGCATTAGGTTGTTGCAGTTCAATCAGACATGCAATGTGTATCGGCAAACATTCCGTGTGGTGACTGTCTATGTCCAATACTCTCTTTGTCAGATAGTAGCTTTCTGCAAATTTACATTTGTAATAAAGAGATTCAGCTTTGGCTGTAAGGATATCAACATTATCTTTTAAGGGCACCATATTCAAAGGGAGAGAATCATAATCTATGCTAATGCTATTGGATTTGAGAAGTCCTGGAGTTTGACCCCCTTCATTGCTGTCTTTACTAGTTGAATTTTCAGAGCATTTATTCAACTTTGTTTGGTAACAAAACTTAACAAACTCAGATTCTTGCTTGCCATCACAATGAACGCCAAGAGGTAACGAGTCTAGTAAATTTTGTTCTTCTTGAATAGTCATCATGTAATGTGATGTCAGAGCTATAAGTGCATCATAGCATAAAGGATCAGCATGAAGAGCAGCCTTGTAACATTGGGAGGCTAGGGATGGGTTGTCTATTGTCTCATAGATTTTCGCCCTCAGCAATTGTCTAGAGCATTCCAAAGCCATTATGTCATCTATCTCAGGAACTGACAATGATGTGGTATTGGGAAGCAAATGGGATGAGCCTATCATCACAGGACTCTTAGGATCAAAGGAGGTAATTTTGCAGGGCCATTTTGGAGGCTCCAGAAGACTAATAGCTTCTTCATAATCTGCTGTCTTATAGTAACAATATGCAGCCAAGTAGCAGTGTGTTCCATTCTGAAATAAATTATTTTAAGTGAGTCATAAAAAATAAAACTCAATAAATAGCTTGCATAAATTTGAATTTACAACTAGCTAATTGAAGAAGAACCAATTCACTAACTTCTATAATTATTAGCTAGCTAGCTAATAGAAATTAGCCACTTATCAGAGTGGCAGCTAGGTATTATAGCTACTCACTAATTATTGAAGCTTTAGGTATCTATTTAATTAGCAGTATAATTAATTTCAGATAATTTTGTTTATCTACAGAATTACAATTTTAAAAGCTATCTACAAGCTTTTCATGAATGACTAAAGAGTAGGTCTTGACGTGAACTCACCCCATAGAGATCATGAGTAGCTATCAACTGTCTAGCTCTGTGGAATTGTCCAGTGTTGATGTATGCCTGAACTAACCAGTACACATCTACAGGATCACCATCACTCAGTGTAACAATTTTGTCTCCCCAGAATATTGCTGCCTCATAATGATGCTGAAAAAGTTTGTAAAAGAATGTTATTAATGATGACAGCTAAATGGAACAGAGTAGCAACATTATTAAAATTGAAATAATAATGGCAAAATTTAACGAAATAATGAAATTATATCTAGCTAATTAGCTTATTGAAATCCGAATAAGATGATGTGTCTATATTTTTATGAAAGAGCTATTAAGAGTGTTCAATATAAATTTAAAAACAAACAAAATAAAATTCAACTGTGGAATAAAAACAAAAAAGTAGATACCTACTCGAAAAGTATAAATTAAGTAAACAGGTTGACAAAATTCTCCAAGGAAATTATGGTTTTTCCTATTCCTAATAGCTACTGAAAGGTTTTCAATCAGCTTTAGCTTCTAATATGGATACAGAAATGAGAGAAAAATACACAATAGATTCATACAGTCTTATCTAATAGCATTAGAATGCCAATGAGATTTTCATAGCACATCACTTACCCTGTCTAAATTACTTTTGACAGTGGCTCTTAGCTTATCAATATTCATCTCCTTCATTTTTCTGCTGTTTCTGTAAAGGTAGAGAAAGAGATGAGTCTTCTAGAAATAATTATAAATAAAAATAAATAAATTATAACTTAGCTCACAAAGATAGCTATGGCTAGCTGATGAGATAAGAAATGAACTGTAGGTTTAAATTTTTCAACTTTAAATTAACACGTTGCGTTCGGTGCGACCCACCAATGGGTCACTGCCGCTTCTAGTACAGTGCGGGTGACCCACCGGTGGGTCATAAAAAAAAATTGATTATCTTCCAAAAAAATTATATAAACGGGAAAATTTCATATTTTTTACTTCTATTTTTTTATATGTATTGAGTTTATAAGTGAATGAAAGTAATAATGATCATAAATCAGGAAATTTGGTAACTCAATAAATATGGCACGACCTATAATAATTTGCATGAAAATTGAGAAAATAAACTATACTTCTAATTGCTTTATTATAGGAGATCAATTCTCTAAGCAACTGATCATTTTTTAAACATTTAATAGACCATATAAAGCGAAAATTACGAGAAATATAATTTCATGTCTGTAAAACCTTTCATTTATATGTGCAGCTACCAGATGTAAATCAAAGGAATTCAGTCAACGAATAACTTTCGTTCAATAGTTAGAATTTAGAATTAATTGATTAATAATTTATACTCCAAATTGAAATACAGCATATAATAGTATGGGTGCCCATGCCAGGCAGGTCAGAGCTTTCTGATTAGAGTTAGTAACTTTTTGGCTCATTCATTTTGTGAATTCGTCTAACATTTCGCAGCATTTTTATAAATACATTATTCTTAACTAGTAGCTATCATTCAGAACATCACATGAAAATTAAAATTCATTAGGATTATCAAAATATCTTTATAAACCATAAAAAAATGAAATGGTAAGTAAGACGTGTCCTTACGAGAATGAGAGTAATAGATCATAAAATTTAACAGCAAACATATATTAATATTTTTATGATTATATTTTCCTTTTTATTACAGAGAAAAAATAAATATTTATCTATAATCTTGAATTATTGAAAAAAAAACAAGTCTAAGACGTGCCGTTTTTTGATGTCAAGCAGTGACCACAGGTGGGCACTCCGCAATGCAGTTAGAGCCATGAGCTTTGCATTGCGAAATGCCCACCAGTGAACACGCTATTTTATTTCTGTAATTGGTAGTACTAACCATGAATAAGAACTACACAAAATGTCAGTTCAATGGTGGAACTTTTAAACTCCCGCACTGCAGTGGAAACCTAGTTTTTGACTCCCGCATGCAACGTGTTAATATTAGTAGCAACTAGTTACTATATTGAGACTTAAGTGAATTGGGATGAGGAATAAATAGCAAAGAATCCACCAACTTTGCTAGAATATTCTTTTAAATTTACCATGAAATACAGTCTGGCCTAGGTACCTATATTATCATTAATTTTTGGTGGCTAAATTGATAAAAAATGTTGGTGAACACTGGATCAGATAAATTATTCAACAGTATCTAAAAGATGAGCGGCGCACCACTGTACTTTGTCTTTCTATGAATGGTCTCAACATAAATGGCTGTTCAGTGTTATGTAGTTTGTTGTATACACTAGCTGTTTAATGACCTGTCATGATTGTTTAATGACCTGTCAGGTGGTTTCGGGGGACGGCACAACCTTCGATACATCTTAGTGATAAGTGTTTATTTACACCTTACACTGAAAGTTTACAATAGTTACCCCATAAAAATTATAATTAGTACAGTTTTCTATGATGAATTTTATTTTCTATTCCAAATTAAACATCTCAAAGAATGAGCTGTGTATGTGTATAACTATTGGATTTAGGTACTGTTAAGTCATAAATTTGATACAACAATTATCAAATTCACTCCATTTATCAAAAATCTCCATTCAAATTAACTATCTATTTGAATGTACAGTGTAACAATCAGACTGCAGGAACTGGTAGAGTTACTAGAGTGTTCACTATTCTCCAAGATATCTTTAATTTTGCTTTTGGCTTCTGTGATCAGTGAAATACAAATATATATAGGAGGAAATTAAGGATTGTTTGCACAGAAAATATTAAAAAGGTCCCATCTTCTGACATGTTTTGAAGTGTGGTAGGAAAGTTGTCACTTTAGTGAGAAAATGGATCCAAGTCGGCGGTCGCTACATTTAAAATACTTTAAAGAAGAAATTTGACTTCCTAGGAAAGATTTTACACTGGAAAACCTACTTATGAAATTATGCTTCATGTTTCACAGTTCAAATGTCCAATGCATGAGTATCTCATGTGACTATATTATAGTAGCATAGCTTGTGTAGTGATCACTGATTTACTAGTTATTTACATGTTATTCAACTTATTTCAGCCCTCAATACGGCCAGACTGCAGGAACTGCCAACTGGTAGAATGTTCTCCAAGAAATCCTCTATTTTGGCTTCTGTTCTCACTAAAATACATGTAAATATAGGAGGAAGTTAAGGATTGTTTGCAAAGAAAATGTTAAAAATGTCCATGTTCTACAGACTGGCTCAAAAGTCGCCAGTGGCAATATAGCTACTGGCAACTTTTACCAAAATTTGAAACATGGATCTTCTGCAGACAGCAGACCCATGTTACAGAGTATGTCAGAAAAAACAATTAATTGGTTTAGATTTCAAAAGGTCTAAACTCAGATGTGTCTAACTGGCTTAAAATTTTGAATTAATTCCCTATATTCCCACATTAATTTTGGCTTGAAATCTTTAAAATATGATCCAAATTGGTTTGGCTCGGAATTGTGAAATTTTGGCTCAAAAATTAGCTTACAATTTTCCGGCCTCTGAAAGATGGCTGCAGACCGGACTGTATTTCATGGTAAATTCCACTGACTTGTCAGTGGAATTTTTCTCTATTGAAAATAATATTCTGGTAAAGTCGGTAGATTTTTAGCTATTTGTTCCTATGTTAAATGTTAACATTAATTTTTGGTGGAAAAATGGGTAAAATGTTGGTGGATCAGCCAAATTATTGGATATTTATCATTTATGGTCCATGTTCCATGTTTCAGAGGCTGGAAAATTGTAAGCCAATTTGTGAGTCAAAATTTCACTAAAATTCTGAGCCAAGCCAATTTGGCTCAATTTTTAAGATTTCAAGCCAAAATTAACATGGGAATGTAGGAATTAATTAAAAATTTAAAGCCAATTAGACATATCTGAGTTCTGACCTTTTGAAATCTAAGCTAATTAATTGTCTTTAACTGACATACTCTGTAACATGGTCCATGTTTTCCTAGTTTAAGAGTATGTACCTAGTCATCAAATAATTGTTGACTTAAAATTTGAGAAAATAAGTATTTTCCCATACATAGTAGACTAATGAGCACTTTAATTAGATTTTAAATTAAAATGGGTGACTCGGAAATTATAAACAGCAGAACCGCGCATCTTTGTTGAAATGTAAACAAAGCCGCCATTTTGTTTTGATATGTTATGAATGATGTTGTCATTACTTGTCATTTTAATTTGATGCTCTCTGACTACTTATCGGAAAAACAAAACAAATGAATGACTTTGAAAGAAAGTATGCCTCTCTGTGATTGGCTGGTATCAGTTGTATGCCTCTCTCTGATTGGCTGATACGCTCTCAATTATATATTAAGGTATGTTTACTTTTGATAATTAGGTAGGTATAATAATATAGGTATTGACGACTGTTGACTTTCGAAATTGGAATTAAATTTTGACGACTGGAGACTGCATTACTAATTTTTGTTGACTTATTTTTGAAAAAAAAAAAGATATTGGCGACTAAATGAACATTTTCTGAAACTAGGCATGTTTTAAAGTATGGACAAAGTCGCCAATATATTGGCAAGTTTTGAGTTTTAAGGGGTTAAATAAGTTGGAAAACCTGTAAATAACAATTAAATTACTCTTAAAATAGTCTCAAGAGTTACACACACCAATACGGTGACATGCAACAGGCATGAAGCAAAAGATGTTTCCAAGTGTAAAATAATTACTAGGAAGCCAAGTTGCTCCTTCAAAGTGTTTTAAATTTAAATGTGGCATCCTGGATAAATTTTTTCACTAAACTGGTGACTTTCCTGCCACACACTGGCCAGCCTGTATTTCGTGCACAAAATTCCACTGACTTTTTGAAAAATCTGAAAAAATCCACCATAAATTTACAGTATTTTGGCTGATCCACCAACATTTTACCCATTTTCCAACCAAAAATTAATGGTAACATAGGAATAAATAGCTGAAAATTTAAACGACAGAGGTCCTACGTTGTAATATAGCTGTGTAACGTAGGACCTCTGCTATTGTACGTTGGTTCTTCTTTGTTTTAAATCGTTCACGTAGCATAACATATTGTTTTTAATTTTATATAGGTTGCCCTAAAAGCAAATTGTGCTTAATAGGGGCCTTGAGTACGGTTTGTTACCTATTTTAATGTACTGAATTATTTTTAACCATACTGTATTCTTGAAAAAAATTGTTTCAAAAAAAAAAAAAAAAAATTGTTTCAAAATGATGATAAAATCCACCGACTTTGCCAGGATATTATTTTCAAAGTGGAAAAATTCCACCGACATGTCAGTGGAATTTACCATGAAATACAGACTGGCACACAGCACACATTAAAACATGGTTTATGGTGGATTTTTCAGCTTTTTCAAAAAGTCAGTGAAATTTTGTGCACCAAATACAGACTGGAATTACTGGAAATTTATAGATAGTGGATTTTTTCAGCTTTTTCAAAAAGTCAGTGGAATTTTGTGCACCAAATATACAGACTGGATGTACAGTGGTGTGCGGCGTGCCACTCAGGGTGACTCAGCTTATAGATATGCATCAAATTATTGGGAATATGATGTTGGATTTTCTGTCTGTTTCACAGCATTTTGATAAAGTCAGTTGGCTCCTGCTCCTGACTTGAGCACAAAATACAGACTGGCACTACTGATTGGAACAAACATATATTATATATGTAGATAAGTTTAGACCAGTCTGCAGAATATGGGACATTTTTAACATTTTCTGTGCTGGAACTGGAACTTGGTCAGTATAGGCTTGTTAGCGCCACCGGTTTCACCCTCACCTTCCTCCGATAACCTTCTGCAGGGCCGATACCCCGCCAGCCGCCTCACCCCTCTCCCACCCTGACACCCCATGCCTCCTCCAGAAACACACACACCCTCTGAGTGTCCCACTCCCCAAAGCATATCACTTCCCCCATCGTCCACACTCCATGTCGCTCCCTCGCCGCCAGGGTTGGCAAGGTAGGTTTCCCCCAAAATGGGGGACACATGGGGGAAACTGAAAAAAACATTTGGGGGAAACTGGGGGAAACCTAAATTAGCTAAACTTATTACTTATCCAAGGGCTTTACGATGTCTGTGTGCTCCTTTACAATGTCTGTGTGCTCCTTTACAATGTCTGTGTGCTCCTTTACAATGTCTGTGTGCTCCTTTACAATGTCTGTGTGCTCCTTTACAATGTCTGTGTGCTCCTTTACAATGTCTGTGTGCTCCTTTACAATGTCTGTGTGCTCCTTTACAATGTCTGTGTGCTCCTTTACAATGTCTGTGTGCTCCTTTACAATGTCTGTGTGCTCCTTTACAATGTCTGTGTGCTCCTTAACAATGTCTGTGTGCTCCTTAACAATGTCTGTGTGCTCCTTAACAATGTCTGTGTGCTCCTTTACAATGTCTGTGTGCTCCTTTACAATGTCTGTGTGCTCCTTTACAATGTCTGTGTGCTCCTTTACAATGTCTGTGTGCTCCTTTACAATGTCTGTGTGCTCCTTTACAATGTCTGTGTGCTCCTTTACAATGTCTGTGTGCTCCTTTACAATGTCTGTGTGCTCCTTTACGATGTCTGTGTGCTCCTTTACAATGTCTGTGTGCTCCTTTACAATGTCTGTGTGCTCCTTTACAATGTCTGTGTGCTCCTTTACAATGTCTGTGTGCTCCTTTACAATGTCTGTGTGCTCCTTTACAATGTCTGTGTGCTCCTTTACAATGTCTGTGTGCTCCTTTACAATGTCTGTGTGCTCCTTTACAATGTCTGTGTGCTCCTTTACAATGTCTGTGTGCTCCTTTACAATGTCTGTATGCTCCTTTACAATGTCTGTGTGCTCCTTTACAATGTCTGTGTGCTCCTTTACAATGTCTGTGTGCTCCTTCACAATTCTGTGTGCTCCTTCACAATGTCTGTGTGCTCCTTCACAATGTCTGTGTGCTCCTTCACAATGTCTGTGTGCTCCTTCACAAAGTCTGTGTGCCCCTTCACAAAGTCTGTGTGTTCCTTTGATTTATAATAACTTCTTGATTGCAACTTCTTGGACATTGCACATGTCATGGGATGATGGGAATGAAATGATGATTACTACCTATATTAATCATCATTCATTAGAGATATTTAAATATTATAATTTTGGCAATTATGATTTTTAATTGACAAATAAATTAATTAGAAGTAGTTATACCAATATATTATCATATTATGCATTTATTGATCATTAGACTCAATGATTCATTTGACATATAGCGTCAGACCGGGTGGCTTTGGGCACTTCAACATTCCGGGTGAAGTTGCGCATCGGTAATTGACGGTGAATGCGTGAAAATATTTTAAATCTGACAACACCATTGGAAAGAGCAGCTCTTAAACCCCCTAGTGCATAAATTTGACGAAAATCGTAAGAGATTAAGTATAGATACTAAGTGTTCAAACAGAGACCTATGTTTTTTATGGCAAAATAATTATTTTGGACTAGAATCGAATCTCCGCGAACTATGCTGTCGTGTTGATAATTATGCTCCAATTTGATTGCAATTTACGTTGGATACGCATAATTTACTGCAGATTAACGTCATGTAAGATGATTTTAATAATATTTATAAATTATTGAGATATAACCAATATACTAGATGCGCAACATCACCCTGGGAATATTTTAATTCACGGGTGGACTTGCGCACATTTATTAAAAAAGTTAAAGAGCTCTTATTCATTAACAAACCTGTGATATTCATCCCCGATACTCCTATATCACGGCAATTGCACTGCAGACTCACGGCAATTCCACAGTAGTTTCACGGCAATTCCACAGTAGTTTCACGGCAATTGTACAGCAGCCTCACGGCAATTGTACAGCAGCCTCACGGCAATTCCACAGTAGTTTCACGGTAATTGTACAGCAGCCTCACGGCAATTCCACAGCAGCCTCACGGCAATTCCACAGCAGCCTCACGGCAATTCCACAGCAGCCTCACGGCAATTGTACAGCAGCCTCACGGCAATTCCACAGCAGCCTCACGGCAATTCCACAGCAGCCTCACGGCAATTCCACAGCAGTCTCACGGCAATTCCACAGCAGTCTCACGGCAATTCCACAGCAGTCTCACGGCAATTCCACAGCAGACTCACGGCAATTCCACAGCAGACTCACGGCAATTCCACAGCAGACTCACGGCAATTGCACAGCAGACTCACGGCAATTGCACAGCAGACTCACGGCAATTGCACAGCAGACTCACGGCAATTGCACAGCAGACTCACGGCAATTGCACAGCAGACTCACGGCAATTGCACAGCAGACTCACGGCAATTGCACAGCAGACTCACGGCAATTGCACAGCAGACTCACGGCAATTGCACAGCAGACTCACGGCAATTGCACAGCAGACTCACGGCAATTGCACAGCAGACTCACGGCAATTGCACAGCAGACTCACGGCAATTGCACAGCAGACTCACGGCAATTGCACAGCAGACTCACGGCAATTGCACAGCAGACTCACGGCAATTGCACAGCAGACTCACGGCAATTGCACAGCAGACTCACGGCAATTGCACAGCAGACTCACGGCAATTGCACAGCAGACTCACGGCAATTGCACAGCAGACTCACGGCAATTGCACAGCAGACTCACGGCAATTGCACAGCAGACTCACGGCAATTGCACAGCAGACTCACGGCAATTGCACAGCAGACTCACGGCAATTGCACAGCAGACTCACGGCAATTGCACAGCAGACTCACGGCAATTCCACAGCAGCCTCACGGCAATTCCACAGCAGCCTCACGGCAATTCCACTGCAGCCTCACGGCAATTCCACAGCAGCCTCACGGCAATTCCACAGCAGCCTCACGGCAATTCCACAGCAGACTCCGGGCAATTCCACAGCAGACTCATGGCAATTCCACAGCAGACTCACGGCAATTCCACAGCAGACTCACGGCAATTCTACAGCAGACTCACGGCAATTCTACAGCAGACTCACGGCAATTCTACAGCAGACTCACGGCAATTCTACAGCAGACTCACGGCAATTCCACAGCAGACTCACGGCAATTCCACAGCAGACTCACGGCAATTCCACAGCAGACTCACGGCAATTCCACAGCAGACTCACGGCAATTCCACAGCAGACTCACGGCAATTCCACAGCAGACTCACGGCAATTCCAAAGCAGACTCACGGCAATTCCAAAGCAGACTCACGGCAATTCCACAGCAGACTCACGGCAATACCACAGCAGACTCACGGCAATACCACAGCAGACTCACGGCAATTCCACAGCAGCCTCACGGCAATTCCACAGCAGCCTCACGGCAATTCCACAGCAGACTCACGGCAATTCCACAGCAGACTCACGGCAATTCCACAGCAGACTCACGGCAATTCCACAGCAGACTCACGGCAATTCCACAGCAGACTCACGGCAATTCCACAGCAGACTCACGGCAATTCCACAGCAGACTCACGGCAATTCCACAGCAGACTCACGGCAATTCCACAGCAGACTCACGGCAATTCCACAGCAGACTCACGGCAATTCCACAGCAGACTCACGGCAATTCCACAGCAGACTCACGGCAATTCCACAGCAGACTCACGGCAATTCCACAGCAGCCTCACTGCAATTGCACAGCAGATTGGGGCAGATTCACAGCAGTTGCATAGCATATCGGGGTTAGATTTTCTATGCACAGTTTATACATAGGATGAACTTGCGCACTGCGCAGTTTCACATTGGGTGAATTTGCGCAGTGCGCAAGTACACCCGGTAATTGCGCAAAATTCACCCGGTTTATCCCCACGATCTTTGCGCACAGTTTTTCGATGATAACTTTTTTTCTATTGAACTTAAAGAGTTGAAACTTTGTGAGCACCTAGGTCTACCCTTCATCTATCTGCACACAAAAAATCAGATTGCTGACTTCTCTAGTTTTTTCGTAAAATCAAAGTATGCGGAAAATGCGCAAAGCCACCCGGTCCGACGCTAGCTACAGTAAAACATGTTAATGGTCAATATGTAAACTTACATTTATCATTAACAGACTACCAAGGTTTCCCCCAAGTTTCCCCCAGTTTCCCCTGGGGGAAACTAAAAAAACCTCCTTGAGGTTTCCCCTAACCAACCCTGCTCACCGCCTCCAGACTCGGACACTCGAGTATAAAGTGCTCCAGAGTCTCCTCCACAGCTCCGCACATACTACAACTCACCCCTTCTCCCCAGTGCCTCATCCTCCAACCCAGCCTCAACGTATTACTCCTCACTCCAAACAGCAACCTCGATCCCTAACTATTGTCATAAACCCCCCCCCCCCCAATCCTCTCCTTCTCCCTATAGTACCTCAAGGTTGACTTCTCCTCAATCTCCACCTCCCATGCTCCCACTCATTCACCAATCTCTCAACATGTCCGTTGCTCATATCCTCCAACTGCCTCCAACTCACACCCACCTCCCCCAAGTAGCCATCCACCATCCTCATCCATGGATCCTGTCTCAGCTACACCCTTATCTCCTCCATCACCCTTCTCAAAACTACACTCTCTGTCCTCATCAAATGCTTGGCAAACTTCAACTTCTCCTTCATATCTCTGGCAAGCACTGAGGAACAACCCACTTCTCCTTGAAGAGTCACAATGGGAGTCCACGAGGGTGCAGCCATAACCTTCCTCCACACTCCATTCTCAATTCTCTGCATCCTTACTTTCTCCCCCTTGCTCCACACCAGTACTCCACGCGCACTCAGGACACTAGGTAGCACCACCCCCTTCCAAAAAGTCTTCCCAACAAGCAACCTATCGCACGACCTCCCCACGACCGAATATATCAGATTTGCCATACTCTCTTTCTTGCACTCACCAAAACAATCTCTTTGCCGTCACCAACATACCAAGGTACCTCATCTCCCCCACACATCTGATACCCCCCACCTCAGCTTCTCCTCCTTCTCCCCCATTGAAAACCATGCACATGCTCTTCTCCCTATTGATCTGCAGTCCACAGCTCTCCGCTCCCTCCTCCAGCACTCCAATCATTCTCCCTGCCTCCTCAACACTCCTTCCCAGCAGCAGACCATCATCCGCATAGAAAAGAACCGGCACTCTGACTCCTCCCCTTCTGTATCCCATACCACTCCTCAACAGCTTCTCAATTATCATTCCCACAACCATTACAAATAGCTGCGGAGAACCCGTGCAACCTTGCCTGATCCCACTTCCAACTTCCATTTCCCCCAACTGCTTTCCCTCCCTCCAGATTTCAGTCCTATCTCCCTGGTACAAATTTGCCACCACACTAATCATCCTTGGGTCACACTTATAGTAATAGAGCCCCCATCAGCATCCCCCTATCAACACTATCGAATGCCTTCGCAAAGTCCACCGCTACTACCACCAATGCCTCCTTCTTCCTATAACTCTCCTCCACATTTGCCCTCAACAGGAACAGATTTTCCTCCATCCTTCTTCCCTCCGTAAACCCCGCCTGCAGACTCCACACTCTCTCATCCAACATCCTCTGCTCACTCCCCTTCTCTTTCAATAATCCCATAAACATCTTATAGCCAGCATTTGTCAGCGTCACAGGACGATGCTGACTAGCTTGTGGCTTCTTAACTTTAGGAAGCATTACTGTTTTTGAGATTTTCCATCCCTCCACCACCTCTTCATCCTCCAGCATCCGATTATAAACCTCCACCAGCTTGTCCACACACTTCTCACTCTTTCACAAGGCTCTGTACAGCTCTCCCCTGATACCGTCTGGACCAGGCTGCTTTTCACTGCATATCCTTTTCAGTCTCCCCTCCACATCTCCTCTCTCAAACCTTATGTTCTCCATCCATCCCTCAACACCCTCTATCACTCTTATCGTAGGTAATCCTTGGATTAGGTTATCTCTTCTGTCACCTCTCCTTCTCTCCAACTCTGCAATACCTTGTCTTCTTTCCTCCTCATAATCCCTCCTCCTCTGGTCATTCCAAACTTCCACAATGCCATTACCCTGCCCTGCATATATTTCTCTCCAACATTCCATCATAACTTCACCTTCATCTCACTCTGGTACCTCTTCTCCATCCTCCCTATATAGTTTCTTCTTTCTCTCCATTCCATTTTCGCCCTTCAACTTGCATATCATTTTCCATAATTTCTTCCCATTCTTATTTCTTTTAATCTCCTGAGCTACTTTTGCCTCGTGTCCCATTTTTGCATCCCTAACAATCCTCTTCACTTTATCCTTTTGTTTCCTATAGAGCTCCCAGTACCTGTTTTCCTCCTCTTCATTGCTTGCTCTCCTCTTCTTCCTATTAAGATATCTTCTATATTTTATTTCATCTCTTATATTCTGATTTATCCAAGCTGGTTCCACCACTATCTTTTTCACTTTATCAATTCTCTTCTTAACTCTCACTTTCAAACATTCATCTGCTTTCTCTTTTATAATTCTCTCCAAATCACCCATCAGCATCACCTCTCCTCTGTCTATTTCTCTCTCCACCTCCCCAACAAACCTTCCCATTGCTTCTTCATCATTGACACCATAGAATTCGCTTATTTACCAGCCGCAATCTTTTCTCTTCATCCTAGCCTCCCGTATCTCAAACATAACCTCTATATAGCAATTGTCAGATAAATCATAGCTTCTCTTGTCTTCGTCAATTTTCATCTTTTGAAACCTGGCGTGCATTATCTCATCAACCAGTACATAATCAATTATGCTTCCCTCATTACCCTGCACCCTAGTATACTTCCCCTCACAATTTTCCTCCGCATTTAACATACCAGGTTCCACCTCTCCATAAATTCCAACATCTGTCCATTCCTATTCAAGTCATGATCTCCTAGAAAGCCCACATGTCCATTAAAATCCCCCATCACTATCCTACCCATACCCTCTGGAATCTCCCTCATTTTCCTATCCATATCCCTATAAATATCTACATTCCTCTCTGTTTCCCTAGTATCTAGATATACCAATATGATTATCAGCCTTGTACCACATACCTCCACCTCCTCCACCAACACATCACTACATCCACCATTTTGCTTGCTAATACATACATTCTTCAAATCATTTGTAATGAACATCAAACCACCACCCTTCTTATCTTTCAAGTCTCTCATCTGCTCTACCAATGCCACCTGGTTTCCCCATTCCACTCTTCTATACTTCTCATGAGTCTCAACAAGCCCAATTATATGAGTCTCAACAAGCCCACCCCCTCATTTCATTACCTTCCTTTTCTTCATTCATCTTTCTCCCCAGCTCAATTGCTTTGGCATCTGCCAATCCCTGCACATTTATCAGATCAACTCTCAGCTTCACCCCATCCCCTAAATTCACTCTTCCTCCCTTTAATCTTAACACCCCCTGGTTCATCTCACCTCCAACATACCTCCCTCCTGTTTCTCTTTCATTCCTCCTGCCTTTCATTTGTAAGCATCTCTCTTACTATAATTTTTCCTTTTGAAATATAAATACCCTTCTCCCCATCATCCCTTCGTCCTTCTAAGCTCATCTCTCAACTTCCTATCCATAATCCTCCTCCCTCTCTTTTACTGTCAGGTCAGCCTGTCAGGCACTATCATCATTCGCCTATACCTTTCTCCTGCATTTCTGAGATTTTTTGCCCTTCCAATTATAGCCCACTTTTGCCCTGTAGTCCTCAGCTTTATCAGTAGAGGCGCTGGTCTATCCTCATTCTTTTCATTTCCTGTTTCCCTTACTTAATCTTACCATTTCCTTATCCTCTATTGGCTCTATATTTCTTAATTCCAGCTGATTCCTCACTATACCTTCAAATGCTATTTTATCACCTTCTGCTTCTATTTTCATCCCATGAACTATCATATTACATTCCTTCTTTTTCTTATCATCCTCCTGGAGTCCTGCCTAACCCTATCCAAAACTTCTTTCTTTATCCCCTCTACCATTTCTCCAGTACTACCACCATTCATAGTCACAGTGTTCACCAGCAAGTTAGCAACTTAGTTTCTCCATTATTATTCATCATCCTTAAACAATCCTTAATTTCCTCCTATGTTTACATGTATTTTACTGAGAAGTTGAGAACAAAACCCAAAATAGAGGTTTTCTTGGAGAAAGTTTACCAGTTCCCCAGTCTGCAGAATATGTGAGATATTTGGGATATTCTCTCCGAACAATTTGAATTAATTCCTATATTTACATTAATTTTGCTACGAACACTTCTGAATTAATTCCTACACTTACATTAATTTTGCTACAAACAAAATAAGAGATCTCTACGAACACTTTACCAGTTTCTGCAGACTGGCTGGCAGTTCCTGCAGTCTGGAGTTTAGATAACTTTACAAGGGTCAAGATCAAGGTGTACCGTGTCCAATGTACAGATTCCTTTGTAATCAGGTCCGTCTTACTTATACAAAAAATCTCAATCCGTACTCACAAGTTAAGTCTAAACTAAGATATTTGTACTAGGTAGAACATGTTTTAAAGTATGGACAAAGTCGCCAGTATATTGGCGACTTTTGAGGGGTTAAATAAGTTGGAAAACCTGTAAATAAAAAGTAAACCACTCCTAGAATAGTCTCAAGAGATACACATGCATGGAGCATAAGGATGTCACTAGCCACTAGGAAGCCAAATTTCTCAAAAGTAGTATCTTAAATGTGGCAACCTGGATCCATTTTCTCACTAAACTGGCAACTTTCCTGCCACACTTTAAAACATGGTAGGTAGGTACCTAGATATTTGATTAATATCTGGATCTCGTTCCAGAAAAATAGGTATCTGAAAATATCCATCAACATTCAATGATTTAAAAGTGACCAATGCATTTCCAATAACTTTGCTGTTCCACAAACATCTTCCCATTTAAGGTACCTACCTACCTAGTTACCAAAGATTAATGATAACATAGAAATGTAAATAGCATACAATTAATTAGGTACCTACATATATTAAAACAAAAATAATTAAACAGAACTCACGCCTTGCAATGGGTTAAATATGCCTTGGCTGCTAGGTATATAAAGTTTGTTATTGTTCCGAGATATTATTTGTTGTATGTCCCTATAAACAGGGTATTATTAGGGGTAAATATCATCTTAAATTTCCCTATCGTTGAAAGTACCCCTAAATTGCGAACAATCTAGGAACTTGGTAGTTCCCTAGGCTTGTACATTTTTATTTATGTTTAGTATGTAGATATACCTATTCTCCAATTTAAAAGTAGTAAATACGTGAGTTAATTTGAGTTATTCATTCCAAATACTATTTTATTTTTGATATTATAATAACAAAAAGTTGGTATTCAATATTTAAAAAATGGAACTTCTTTCAAATCCGATCTTAAGGGAAAAAATTTAACGGAAATTTTATGAAAAGTTACCCTGAATGATTTCAACTGAAATTCGGAAAATAATTTTTTTCAGTGTTTTCACAGACTTAAAGAGGGAAAATTATCCACCTCTAACTACTCAAGCAGTTCACCTTCTGCCTTTGATGGTTGTACCTAAGCTAGTTAGCTTATTTAGAGGACGTGTTTCTTTGAAACTCTTTAGGTAGTAGGTAGGTACCTAGTTAGGTATGAATCAAGAATATACCAACGAAATCTGTCGGTTTGCTAACTTTGTTTTTTAACTCGTAGCTCAAGGCAAATAACTATAGGCTACCCATATTTCATAGTTAGTTAGTAATATAGGAAAATCGCAGTTGGATGAGGAAATGGACTGAGATCGGTCGTCACATACTTACATTTATGATTTAACTCATTTTAAAGTACCATAGATTAAGATATCCATTACCCAGTCTGCAGAAACTGGTAAACTGTTCGTAGAGATCTCCCAGACTGTATTTCATGGTATTTTCGGTGGAATTTTTTCTCCTTTGAAAATAATATTCTGGCAAAGTTGGTCGATTTCTTGGCTACCTTCCTACCTAGGTAGTAGGTATTTATTCCTATGTTACAATTAATTTATGCCTTACGGATGGTAAATTGGGGATATGTTGGTGAATCTGCCAAATTACTGATACGTATCTAAAAGCTGAGCGGCGCACACCAGTACGGCGCACCAGATTACGGCGCACCACTGTACATTCTATTAGATAGGTAATTTGAATACAGATTAATGATAAATGGAGTGAATTTGATAGGTAAACTAAGGTAATTGTTGTATCAACTTTATGTCTGACGCCTGATGGTACCTGAATCCAATGTTTATACTACACAGTTTAATTATTTGATTGAGATGTTTAATTTGGAATAGAAAATAAAATTCATCATAGAAAACTGTAATTGTAATTTTATGGGGTAACTATTGTAAACTTTCAGTCTGAGGTGTAAATAAAAACTTATCAGTTAGCCGTTAGGTAGATGTATCAGGGGGCGTGCCGCCCCCCGAACCACCCTGCCAGGTCATTAAACAATCATGAAGTGTGCAGAACAACAAACTAGCGGATACAACAAACTACATAACAGTTTTTCACATTGAAGTCATTAATAGAAAGTACAGTGGTGCGCCGTATTGTAGTGCGCCGTAATGTGGTGCGCCGCTCAGCTTTTAGATACTGTTGAAATTACTGGAAATTGTTAGTGGATTTTTTATACTTTTTGATAAAGTCAGTGGGATATTGTGCACCAAATATATACTGGGAGATCTCATATTCTGTTCGTACCAATATTAATGTAAATAGTGTCACGCAGGTAAATTGCGGCCCTTTAATTTTTAAATGCGGCCCTCTCAAGAGAGTCTCTAAAACATTCTGAATCGAAATTACATTAAAATGTTGCATAGCTATCAAAAGAAGCACAGTGCATGCTATAATTTATTGATTAAAGTTTTGACGTGTGTTTTGTAGCTATGATGTTTCAGTTGTTAGAGGCCGCAGTTAGTGAGTGGGCCGCAATTTACCTGTGAGACCCTACAGGGATTAATTCAGAAGTGTTTGTATCAATATTAATGTAAATGTCACGCGCGATTGAGTGATCTGCAATATAGACCGATTTCACTGCGCAATCTGTTGATCAATAGTTTGCGCAGCCATCGATTGATAGCGCAATCATCGATCGCTTCCTGCGCGTCGGCGTTCGTATAATATGATTTTTATTTTAGTTTGTACATCAAATTGGCACTTTTTATTACGTATATCAATCGAAAGCGCAACCATCGATCGATTTCTGCGTTTTCAAATTGTATGATTTTTTAGTTTGTACATCGAATTGGCACATTTTATAGCGTATATCTAGTGTTAGAATTTTTTTTCTAACAGCGTTTCTTTTCTTTGAAAAAAATTATATTTTTTACCAAATTTGATTTTTTTTTTCAGTTTATTTTTTCACAAAATATGTTTTTTTTTCACAAATGCATGTTTTTTCATATTTTTTCACCTGATTCTTTATCTGTAAAACATAATATATACCAAATAAAGTAATTATGATGTTGTTTGACTTGTTTCCAACATCTATATTATCTAATGACCTCTGCAGACTCCTGAAATTTAAGAAAGACTGACTTAAAGTCAGTGTTCCTTAAAGTGTTTACTTAAGTAGTTATAATATCAGTTATTGGCTTCCTTCTTGGAAATTTTAGTTCATTTATCATGATTTATGAAATGAAGAGCGAGTGACACGACAAAAAAGTGACCATCCTTAATCTATATATATTTATATTCATAAACAGTCGCCATCGTTCAATGAACAAGCAATTTAACAATTTTGGGTTAATAACTTATTATTTTTGATGATTTTTCTTTATTATTTGATAATTAGTAAGGTGACTTTATTAATTTTGGTATCAATAGTACTTATTATTTCTACTTATTTCATTTAAAATTAGTCGTAATTAGGATATTGATAATGAACATTGATTTATTCGAAAGCTCTATAAAAATAAAAGGATGGTAACTTTTTTTTGCCAAGTCACTCGGCAGTAGTTATTCATATCTTTAATTTTAAGGCATTTGGATGCTGTCGTTTCATGACATATATGTTTTCACATAATTATAAACGGTTCGACAAGTAAATATGATAAATGGTAAGATACTCGTATTATGAGCATTTATTCAAATAATTGGTACAGGAATAAGGTGAATGAGGGAGCCAAACTGCGCACATCGCTAGTCGCTTCGTACCGAGAGACTAACATCATCCATGTAACAGTAATACCCAAGATATCAGGTTTCTTCTATTACCTACTTGTTATTCATTATTTTAGTGGATTATTATTCATTTATTCTTTACCGTTTTCCAATGGAAGTGTAAATATCAAATGAAGGTCCTTTTGAAAATATACAGGGTGGGGCGTAAGTTTGGAAGCAATTTTTCAAACATTAATATAATTCTTAAAAATAAGTTCCTAAGTAGGTGATAGGGTTTGAACTATAGTAGAGACACTACATTATGACGTGGCAGTGTTATTTTTTACAAAAATTTAGTCGATTCAAAAATTTCAGACAAAAGAGAAGCCATTATTGCTCTACACCGTGCCGGGAAGTCAGATTCCGTCATTTCAAAGACTCTCTCAATAGCGAGATCGACTGTTTGCTAGTGTGTGAAGTGTTTTAATGAGAGAGGAGACTTGACTGATCGTCCAAGAAGTGGTAGACCACGCTCACAACGCACCAAACAACTGATAAAATGTGCCCGAGAGAAGATCAGGAGGAACCCGAAAAGGTCAATACGATTGTTAGCCAAAACAGCTAATTTGAGTCCCAGAACAATGAGAAGAGTTGTCAAAGAAGACCTAAAGATGTCCTCTTTCACCCTCCAAAAGAGACAGACTCTGTCAGAAGCTGTAAAGAAAAAGAGATTGGAGAGAAGCAAAGCACTTCTGAGAGTATTGAAGTCTGGCATGGCTGGTGAAATTGTTTGGTCTGACAAAAAAAATTCACAGTGGAAATGGCTCACAACCGGAGGAATGACAGAATAATTGGTAAAAGTGCAAAAGACATCCCATACAACCAAAAAACTGTCCACAGAACCATGAAACCTGCTTCAGTAATGGTCTGGGCCGCCGTTTCAGAAACTTGGAGATCTCCTTTAATTTTTGTGGAACAAGGCGCCAAAATCAATGCTAAATGTTATATTGAGAATATTTTGAGTCAGCTAAGGATCACTTCGGTAATGAAACTCTATGGACATTCCAGAAAGACGGCACGTGACTTCACATACTGCAAATGTCACTCAAAACTGGTGCCATGACTATCTTCCACGGTTTTGGTCCAAAGAAATGTGGCCTCCCTGCTCCCCAGATGTTAATCCTATGGACTTTTCGGTATGGTCCATTCTTGAATCAAAGGCCTGTGGTAAATTCCATCGCAGTGTGGATGATTTAAAGCGTTCGCTCCAGAGATCTCGGAAGGAAATTTCACAAGAACAGTTGCGTGCCGCAGTAGGAGGAGTTCGGAGGAGATTTGAGGCTGTTATTAAAAACAAGGGGGACATTTTGAATAAATTTATGATTTTTGAATTCTTAAAACCCTTATGTAATAATACATAACTGTAAATTATTAAATATATTTTTCGTTGGATTATAATATGCAATTTCATTCGCTTCCAAACTTACGCTCCACCCTGTATATCAAAAATTCGATTCGTTAGGATTTAATACGTGCTTTCAGTGAGAGCTGGTTCACACGAACCAGTGGGTAAGAGCCTAAGACAGTGAGTAAACTTTTAAGAGTTAAGTAACTATAGGGTTAAATATGATTTCAGTGTTGCTGTTATGATGTCACACAAGCAACATACCTCCTTATTGACCTTACTAAATTTAAATTTCATTACTGCTTTGACACTCCGATGACAGTACAGGCTTTTAATGGGTCCTTTTCAAACAGAAATTTGCGAGAGTAGTAGTTACGTCACTATGTTTATCTTATTGTAGTTTAATATATTTGATAATGTGTATGTCCCTTTGAAAAGCTATGCCCATAGCTGTCACACCAGCATCACACTTCAGGTGCAGTGGACAGCAGAGCACAAGCTGGCAACAGCTGATGCTGCACTGCACATCATCACTAGCAGTGTAGATGCATTATTTATTTCACTTCTATATATTCTGCATACATAAAATATCAATATGGACATTTATTTACTACATATAATCAGTCTCATACATTATTCATTGGAATTATCCACATTTTGTAAAAAAAATCTTCTTCTGTAAAATAACAAAATTTATGGAAAAAAAAAGTTTTGGTGTTTTTTTTTTCACCCTGGTATTTTTTTCTGCCTATCATTTAATTAATTGTTTTGTTTTTACTGGAAAAATATTTTTTTTATATTTAATAAGTCAACCATCAGTCGATTGTTGCTCGTTTGAATGATCTGGATTTTGTTAGTTTACGTATCTAATTGTTACATTTAATAAAGCAACCATCAGTTGATTGTCGCGCGTTTTAATGATATGGATTTTATTAGTTTATGCATCTAATTTTTACATTTAATAGATAAACCATCAGTCGATTGTTGCGCATTTTAATGATATGGATTTTGTTAGTTTATGCATCTAATTTGTACATCTAATAGAGAAACCATCAGTCGATTGTTGCACGTTTTAATTATATGGATTTTCCTCTATTATTTGAACGTGCAGAAATTGATTGATGGTTGCACTATCAATTGATATACACTATAAAATGTGTCAATTTGATGTACAAACTAAAAAAAATCATATCATTCGAACGCGCAGAAATCGATCGATGGTTGCGCTATCGATTGATATACGCTGTAAAATGTGCCAATTTGATGTACTAACTAAAAAAAATCATATCATTTGAACGCGCAGGAATCGATCGATGGTTGCGCTATCGATTGATAGCTGCGCAAACTATTGATACAGATTGCGCTGCGAAATCGGTCGATATTGCAGATCACTCAAACGTGCGTGACATAAATATACCTAGGAATTAATTCAAAATTGAACGGAGATGATATCCCAAATATCTCCCTTACCTATTCTGCAGCCATTTTACAGAGCCAGACTGCATAAACAGATAAACTGGTCAACTGTTCTCCAAGAATCCTCTGTATTGGCTTCTGTTCTCAGTAAAATACACGTAAATATAGGAGAAAATTAAGGATTGTTCGTACAGAAAATGTTTAAATGTCCCATATTCTGCACTGGTTACAGAGTATGTCAGTTAAAGCCAATTTTATTTATTTATTGAACGTAAAGCACCCTATACATAAGATCCAGGGCCATGGCCTCTCTGGTCTTCACAATTCCATTCAAACTAACATGATAAAAATTATAAGGAGCTTTACGGCCCAGTAAGCATGAAGCTTTTAGGGCAACCTAAAGAAAAAGTTAAAAAAAAACATGAACAATTTATTTTTAATAAAATTAATTTAACATGATATAAAAAAATAATTTTTCAATAAATATCAGAGAACTATCATATTGCACCTTAAGAATTATAAAATCACAAAAACCAGCAAACTAACAAAATTACTAATCACCTACCTATGCTAACAACATTTTTTTTCCTTTTTCTTGGCTTAGATATATTTCAAAAGGTCAAAACTCAGATATGTCTAATTGGCTTAAAATTTTCAATTAATTCCTATGTTCCCATGTTAATTTTGGCTTATAATTTTCCATCCTCTGAAACATGGTTCTGCAGAGTCAGATACCTATTTGGTTTCTTAAGTTCTTAGTGAAGAATTTACAATTGGAAAAATCATTGTTTTTAATTTTAGCCTATCACTTTTATGCCTGTCTGTTAGACTTGTTACAGTGTGTATTTCATGGTACGATTCCGGGTCCCAAGACTCCAGTCCCAGTCTGTATTTCATGGTAAAACACTACTACCTGGGGGAATATAGGAATTAAATAGGTCTTGGGCCCAGAATTGATCCTCAAATCCTGTTACACTCTTCAGAACGGCTCACCCAGTGGTAATGCTGAAAATTGTAATAGTATCTGAAATACAGTTTTTTAGGACTGAAAGAACAACTTCTGATTACTGCTTAATTTTTGTATAGCTACTTCCAATGAATAATCTATTATGAAAATTACTATATGCCAGTCTGTATTTTGTGCAAAAAATTCCACTTACGTTTTGAAAATGCTGAAAAAATCCACCATACATTTCCAGTAATTTGGCTGATCTACCAACATTTTACCATTTTTCTACTGAAAATTAATGGCAATATAGGAATAAATAGCTTGAAATCCACCGACATTGCCAGAATATTATTTTCAATGGAAAAAATTCCACTGACAAGTTGGTGGAATTTACCATGAAATACAGTCTGGACTATACTTCAGAACAAATTACAAGTGTTAAAGTGTTCCAATAGTGTAATCATTTTTCTGTAATTATCATTCCTTAACTGTTAGATTGCAGGTATGATCAATCACCCTGATCTTTGTCTGTGATGGATGTTATATTTTAGAAATAAATTACTAATATTTGAAATCTGATATTAATTCTTTGTTTCTTCTATTCCAGATGAAAATGTTGTAATATAAAACTTTTAGTAAGCATTTATCAAGATTACATTGTTTTAAAATGTATAAAATTGCTGCATTGAATGATGATCTGAATGACAATGGCTGCAGTGAAGACGTTACTTCAGAAAATGTTCCTAGCAAAGAGGCTCTTGAAGCAGCTGCTCACTCTGACCACAGGAAAGCTATCCAGCTTCTCTCCCAAGGGCATGAGGAAAGAGCTTTTCTTACATTTCAAGCAGTTTTGAGTAACTCTTATGTATCCAAAGTAAGAAATTATATTTGAATGGGTCTATTTATTTCCACCTTGGTAGCAAGATTGTTCATCTTTGTTTTAGCTAGTGTTAATAAAGTTCCTCTTGTGAGTCCGATTTGTCAATTT
Source organism: Caprella mutica (assembly GCA_947561585.1). Classification (NCBI taxonomy): domain Eukaryota; kingdom Metazoa; phylum Arthropoda; class Malacostraca; order Amphipoda; family Caprellidae; genus Caprella; species Caprella mutica. Next base: position 123,332 of record CANNZV010001073.1, read on the forward strand.
ATGTCTTCTTCCTCTTACAGACAGTTATTCCACCTTCTGATTGCACTGAAGAATTCTCACCTAGCCTAACTCTGAAATATTCTTGCTATAAGAATATTGCTAATCTGCATCTGAAGAATAAGAAGTACACAAAAGCTTGTGATTATTATGTTAAGGTTAGTGTTTTTTTCTTGCCAATCGATTATTAATTATTTCACAATAACTACAACTATCATAATAATAACTAGAGCTGCAATTGAACTGAATGATACCATGCTCATCTCAGCTCTAATAAATTCATATTCCAATAAATTATCCACAACAGAAAATTATTGAAAACATCCCAATGTAATAGAATATGGTTTAGGTTTTATTTAGCTAAGTTTTCTACAATTAGTTTTAGCTACCTGCCAATTGATTAAACCTGTGGTTTTTAACCTGTGTTCGATCGAACCCCAGGGGTTCGGTGAGTCAGTTTCAGGGGTTCGGCAGTTTGGTTCATTATGTTTTTTATTCATATGCCAAATTCCTGTTTAGCTCGTTTTGATCATTGAGCATAGTGATTTAGTGTACAAATGATGCATGGCCCACTTCTTCACTAATACAGTATATGTAATATTTATGTACTTATGTTTTTATTAGGATGGAGAAAAACACATTTTATTTTTCCAACTACAAGGGTTCGGTGAATGCATATATAAAACTTGTGGGGTTCGTTACCTAAAAAAAGGTTGAGGACCACTGGATTAAACTAAGTGTTCATTTAATTATAAATTGAAAAAAAAAAGAATCATGATAGAATGTACAACTCTTGCTCTATAACTAGGTTTAAATAGTTAGTTGTCAGATTAACTGTGATGAATAATGTTACTTAGAATCATATTTATTTAAGAATGTTCAACTAAACCTCAACTAGCTATTTAGTAGTTGCCCTGGGTCCTTTGGTTAAGGGGGCCGTCTCCCTGAAAAAAAAAGTTTATTAATTAGCTAATGTACAAATTTGAAATTCTCAGGGATAATGCAACTATTCAAATGGATTATTTATATTTAGGATTTTTTTTCCTACTGTACCCCTGAACCCCCCCAAAAAAAGTTTTTTTTTTCAAAAGGCATCAACTCATAGAGTTTCTGAGCTTGACATTTGAGGTTGGTTTCATCTTGTTCAAAATTTAGTTGTCCACAACATTACAGAGCTATCTTTTTCAATTTCGTCTATGTAAGATTTCAAAAACATTTATTTTTTTCTATAGCTATATCTCGTTATACTTTCTCACACATTGAGAAATTTTAGAAAAAACCACCTGTTATTTTGTGAGCAATTCATTCATGAAGAAAGTGAAACAGACCCCATGTCTCTAGCTCAAAAACTGTATGAGTTGATGCCTTTTGAAATATATATAAAATGTACTTTTCAGGAGAGCCAATTTACAGAATTTTTTTGAAAAAAAATGATCTAACTCAAATAATTCTGGTTCCATAAATTAGCGTGAAGACTCTTGTTTTGGTGTTGTGGTCCTCTTTTTAATGTATCTAGTCAACAAATCATTTGATGCTACATCCAAATAAAACCCCAATAGCGTCAGACCGGGTGGCTTTGCGCACTTCAACATTCCGGGTGAAGTTGCGCATCGGTAATTGAAGGTGAATGCGTGAAAATATTTTAAATCTGACAACACCATTGGAAAGAGCAGCTCTTAAACCCCCCTAGTGCATAAATTTCACGAAAATTGTAAGAGATTAGGTATAGATACTAAGTGTTCAAACAGAGACCTATGTTTTTTATGGCAAAATAATTATTTTGGACTAGAATCGAATCTCCGCGAACTATGCTGTAGTGTTGATAATTATGCTCCAATTTGATTGCAATTTACGTTGGATACGCATAATTTACTGCAGATTAACGTCATGTAAGATGATTTTAATAATAATTATAAATTATTGAGATATAACCAATATACTAGATGCGCAACATCACCCTGGGAATATTTTAATTCACGGGTGGACTTGCGCACATTTATTAATAAAGTGAAAGAGCTCTTATTCATTAATAAACCTGTGATATTCATCCCCGATACTCCTATATCACGTCAATTCCACAGCAGTCTCACGTTAATTCCACAGCAGCCTCACGTTAATTCCACAGCAGCCTCACGGCAATTCCACTGCAGCCTCACGTTAATTCCACAGCAGCCTCACGTTAATTCCACAGCAGCCTCACGTTAATTCCACAGCAGCCTCACGTTAATTCCACAGCAGCCTCACGTTAATTCCACAGCAGCCTCACGTTAATTCCACAGCAGCCTCACGTTAATTCCACAGCAGCCTCACGGCAATTCCACAGCAGCCTCACGGCAATTCCACAGCAGCCTCACGGCAATTCCACAGCAGCCTCACGGCAATTCCACAGCAGCCTCACGGCAATTCCACAGCAGCCTCACGGCAATTCCACAGCAGTCTCACGGCAATTCCACAGCAGTCTCACGGCAATTCCACAGCAGTCTCACGGCAATTCCACAGCAGTCTCACGGCAATTCCACAGCAGTCTCACGGCAATTCCACAGCAGTCTCACGGCAATTCCACAGCAGTCTCACGGCCATTCCACAGCAGTCTCACGGCCATTCCACAGCAGTCTCACGGCCATTCCACAGCAGTCTCACGGCCATTCCACAGCAGTCTCACGGCAATTCCACCGCAGTCTCACGGCAATTCCACCGCAGTCTCACGGCAATTCCACCGCAGTCTCACGGCAATTCCACCGCAGTCTCACGGCAATTCCACAGCAGTCTCACGGCAATTCCACAGCACACTCACGGCAATTGCACAGCAGACTCACGGCAATTGCACAGCAGACTCACGGCAATTGCACAGCAGACTCACGGCAATTGCACAGCAGACTCACGGCAATTGCACAGCAGACTCACGGCAATTGCACAGCAGACTCACGGCAATTGCACAGCAGACTCACGGCAATTGCACAGCAGACTCACGGCAATTGCACAGCAGACTCACGGCAATTGCACAGCAGACTCACGGCAATTGCACAGCAGACTCACGGCAATTGCACAGCAGACTCACGGCAATTGCACAGCAGACTCACGGCAATTGCACAGCAGACTCACGGCAATTGCACAGCAGACTCACGGCAATTGCACAGCAGACTCACGGCAATTGCACAGCAGACTCACGGCAATTGCACAGCAGACTCACGGCAATTGCACAGCAGACTCACGGCAGTTGCACAGCAGACTCACGGCAGTTGCACAGCAGACTCACGGCAGTTGCACAGCAGACTCAAGGCAGTTGCACAGCAGACTCACGGCAGTTGCACAGCAGACTCACGGCAATTGCACAGCAGACTCACGGCAATTGCACAGCAGCCTCACGGCAATTGCACAGCAGACTCACGGCAATTGCACAGCAGCCTCACGGCAATTGCACAGCAGCCTCACGGCAATTGCACAGCAGACTCACGGCAATTCCACAGCAGTCTCACGGCAATTCCACAGCAGACTCACGGCAATTGCACAGCAGACTCACGGCAATTCCACAGCAGACTCACGGCAATTGCACAGCAGACTCACGGCAATTGCACAGCAGACTCACGGCAATTGCACAGCAGACTCACGGCAATTGCACAGCAGACTCACGGCAATTGCACAGCAGACTCACGGCAATTGCACAGCAGACTCACGGCAATTGCACAGCAGACTCACGGCAATTGCACAGCAGACTCACGGCAATTGCACAGCAGACTCACGGCAATTGCACAGCAGACTCACGGCAATTGCACAGCAGACTCACGGCAATTGCACAGCAGACTCACGGCAATTCCACAGCAGACTCACGGCAATTCCACAGCAGATTGGGGCAGATTCACGGCAGTTGCATAGCATATCGGGGTTAGATTTTCTATGCACAGTTTATACATAGGATGAGCTTGCGCACTGCGCAGTTTCACATTGGGTGATTTTGCGCAGTGCGCAAGTACACCCGGTAATTGCGCAAAATTCACCCGGTTTATCCCCACGATCTTTGCGCACAGTTTTTCGATGATAACTTTTTTTCTATTGAACTTAAAGAGTTGAAACTTGGTGAGCACCTAGGTCTACCCTTCATCTATCTGCACACAAAAAATCAGATTGCTGACTTCTCTAGTTTTTTCGTAAAATCAAAGTATGCGGAAAATGCGCAAAGCCACCCGGTCCGACGCTACATATGCTGGGACGATACCAAAAATTTACCGATACTTTACAAAATCAACCGATACTTTGCAACAAGTGCCGATACAAATACTTAAAAAAATGCCAATACCGATACCTGCAGTTTTTTAAGTTATATTTATAAAACTCATTGATACTTAATGAGTTATTAAGTATCCATTATTTTTGTAAGTTTAATATAGTTCTAACTCATAAAACTAACACAGTAATGCTCAATCAATGTAGTAGCTATAGCATGAAGTGATTTACATATTTCACATCAATTGAAATGCATTGGTATTAGATGGATAACTTTCCTGATGTGTGTTATCATCTTGTGATATTTGCCATATATAAGTGCAAAAATGGACAACAGTAGCTGAATATTTCTTATCTTGAATTTATAGTCAGACTCAAAAACTTATTGGTAGATAATGTATATACTTTAAAAAATTTATTAATTATTTCATCCATGTCATAATATATAAATAAAATTAACACTTAAAACTCTAGTAGGTAGTTGGTCAATTATTAGATTGGTACTTATAATGAACTTTTTAATTATTTATTTCATTTATGGCTATAGAATAATAGAAATTTAATAATAAAAAAGAAAATTTACGAAATGAATAATATTTAAATAATAATGAAAGTATCGGCTAAGTATTGGCCAATACTTTTCAATAAAAGCCGTTACCGATACCATTGCTGATACTCCACAAAAATGCCGATACCGATGCTTTGTCCCATCCCTAGCTGACAGGTCTTTTGATAAGGTTTAATTTACAATAGCAATTGTAAATCAGTTTTTGAAGCAGTTCTAGATTTTTTAAGCTCAAATATTTCAATACTTTATCTGGGAGACTATAAGACATCACTCTATTTAAAAAAAAGTATTTTGTTCAGATTTGAGGGAGTAGGTTCCCTTAAAGGTCCTCTCCAAGCAAATATTTTTATTGCTTTATTCAACGAGGCTAATGTTTCTTATCATTTTGCTGCAATCCGTGTCGAATTTGGTAGCATATTTTAAATTTTATATGCTTTTGAAGATTTTTATTATCCAAACTCTACAAAACCTATTTTACTTCCTACTTACTTATTTAAGAAATTTTCAGCCCAAAGAAAAAGAATGTACACCATTTGTTTTGATTGTCAACTAGGTATTAGGTTTAATAAATCCATTTAATATTCTTGTAAAGGTATAAAATTGAATGAACTTATAATAGAAACGTTTATATTCTTTATGAAACAATTAATATAGAAAATAATTTGAATAAAGTCTGAAAATGCATGATTTGTTTATAAAATTCAAATTTGTAATCAAAACAAAGAGTGTACAATCATCTTCTTGAGCATCAGATTAGTGATTTGCTCAATTGTTGCTCACAGAGTATTAAAAAACTTTAAAAACCAATTCTAAAATATATACTGAACCGAATTGTATGCGGTTTTCAGAATTATGATCGTAGACCTTAGTTCTATAATATTATGTTTTAAACTCATTTTTTTCCCGGAGCCTGGAGAGGACCTTTAATGTGATATATACTGAATTTACCTAATTAGCTATAGACCAGTAGTTTTTGATTTCCTGCAATTTATACTTTATATCATTCCACACACTCTCATTTGTCATGATTATGAATGCAGATATAATAAGCTAGCAACTAATTAATTTTACAATTCTTCACGTGGTTTCTACTGTCTAATTAATCATTTTTTTAAACTTAAGTTCTTTAAATACAAATGGTTTAACTATGAAATTTAGTTATATGGTCATTTGAAACAAATATTTATTAGCTACTTTAAAAGAATTCTTCCGCTTATTTTATTTAATCACCTATGTTTGAAATATTGCAGGCTGTGAGGATAGATTCAAGTGATGTGGGTGTCTGTTACAGACTGGGGTTATCTGCTATTCAGCTGCGTCAATTCCAGTTGGCTTTGGAAGCCTTCCTGCAAGTACGATTTTTTAAACTGTTTGACAAATTTGATATTACTAAATAATAACTAGCTAGTTGTGGCAAAATGTTTTTAATATAATAGATCCCGAAAACGGTATAGACAGAGAGAATAAAAAGTGTTGAATTACTCTAAATCAACGTTAGCTATGTAGTATTATATTTGATTCGTCTCTGATATTCCTAAGATCTATGATTTTAAAATTATTATTAACTAATTGCACCTTGCTGGAAACGAAAATGCTTTTAAGTGAAACAATATCTATATTTTAAACTTGACTAGCTACTATATGTTCATTTTTAAATCTAATTTCTATTTAATTCTATTATTAATGCCACTTTCTTTCAGGGCCTGAATATTAACCCAAATCACCCGATTTGCTTGGATCAGATCCTGTCCGTTTACATGATACTTTGCATGCATGCAGAGGCTCTATTTGTCTGTGCAGATATCCTCAGTAGGAACGCCAGTCACGCAAAGGCGAGGGTATTCTCCAACTACATCATCAAAAAATTGCCGCATGTTGCCGATATTGTAAAGAAACTCTCCAAAAATAGGTAATTTAACTGTAAAATATATCGTAACTGGTTTACTTCAACTATACTAACAATTCCTAGAAGAAAAGATAATAATTACTTTTATTACAGCTCTGTATTGTTTAACTCAAACCAGCCCTACGACAGAACGTTAGGTGAACGTTATTTACAAAATTGTCTGTCCATTCGTCAAGAGATTGGAGAACAGAAAGGTAATGAAGAAAATTCCTTGAAGAAGAAATTGATAAGTAAAGTGAGCTTGAAGATTAAAGAACACTCTTGGAAGGAAATTTTATCATCATTCCTCCTCACGTTTGAGAAGATGTCAACTGAAGAGAGTAATGTGAGTAGTGGAAGATATGGAAGTAAAGGTGTTTACATATTAAAATATTTGGAAGAAAATAATGAAACCTATATCCACTTTTTAGCTCAGATGAAGTTGAGCTCTATAACTACATTCTGTTTATTGTTATTGTTTGTATGAATTTTCAAATTGGACTAATTAATTTCTCTCTAATTTTTCATATGACTTTGGGCATGTAAATGACATTGATTGACATTTTTTAAATCAATTATTTATTAAAGATTCTTCTCAAATCTGAACTTTGAATGATTTAGCAGTTAGCAACTTCAATGCAAATTACTGTTAGTTATTTCAGATGCTTCGTTATTTACTAGTTACCTTTACTTATTAAGTCAGTTTATTGAAAATATTGAGCAAAACTTAAAATAAACCATTAGCTATTATATTCTGAAGATGTAGATAAGCCCCTGTTGCATTTGTTTCAATTATTGATGGTGTGTCCCTAGAGATTTGAATTTCACTTTTCTTATACATATTTATCAGTGTGTCTGTATCTATCAGCTACTTTATATTCATATCCTCTTCTGAAGTTTTACTTGTTATGACTTCAAATATGAATTTGATAGCTAGCTTTTATAAATTGTGTAGCTGAAGTCTAAAAGGAAAATTTGTGAAATTATTTATAAACTGTAGTAGCGTCGACTGGGGTATTCCATCTCACTTTCCCGCAAACTTTGATCTAACATAAAAACTAAGCAAGGTAGAAACTTCATACTTACATCATCTTAAGATAATAATTTGATAATGATGTATACCAAATTTCCACATTTTATCTCTTATGGTTCATTATATATTAATAAAAAACTACTCGATTGACTATTATTGAGAATTGAGGTTATATTTCACTTTGATAGCATATTATACTGTGTTGATGTAAATTTCTGTGGGATTTAAAACATAGTTGTCCAACCCAGTGTTTAAGTTGCGGGATTTTAGTAAAATATGAAACAAAGTTTTTAGATGGTAAAAAAAAACAATCTAATTTTGACTCAATTATTTTATACTTTCTAACGAAAATGAATGAGAGATACCATATTTATAGAAGAAATCGCCATTTTTTCAATGGTGTAATCGGTTTTCCGAAATTATTACTCCTTCACTGTTAAAAAACGGTTGAGATTAATTACCCCGATACTCTTGAGTGCGATGGAATACTCCGGTCGACGCGATAACATTTTACTATTGATGTTTTTAATCTGACCATTTGTTCATTCGCAGATGTTATCACGTCAAGTGACCATCACTAAATATACTAAAGATGAAATGGAAGAAAAGTCTGCAGAAATAAGTTCAGCCTCAATAGATCATATGAGTGAGATTTTTATATTATGGTTATTTAAGTTGAAATCGAATTGTATTATTGGATCTAAATTACTTTATTTTCCGAAATAACATTTCCTGATGTATTTTCAGATTCATCAACTGACAAAATAGTAAGTGAACCTACGAATTGCAATGGCAATAGTGCTGCTGAAGTTGAATTGCCTTTAGAAGTGAAACTTGTAAACAAATCCACTGACGAAGAAAACAAAATACCAATAATATCTGAGGTTTCTAATCAAGAATCCTGTGAAAATCAAGCTACCATACCAAGTCAAAAACCTCTTGTTGAGGAGAGTGAAAATATTCTGGCAGAGGAGAATAATAGGATATCTTCTACACAGAATGAAACTATCCAAAGTTCTAGTAATGGAGATGCTTCTATTGTAAAAGATGAAACTATCCAGAATACTGATAATGGAGATTTATCTTTCGTAAAGAATGAAACTATCCAGAATTCTGATAATGGGGATTTATCTTTCGTAAAGAATGAAACTATCCAGAATTCTGATAATGGGGATTTATCTTTCGTAAAGAATGAAACTATCCAGAATTCTGATTATGGAGATGTTTCCACTGTAAAGAATGAAACTGTACAGAGTTCTGATATTGGAGATGTGTCTACCGTAAAGAGTAAATTCTTTGATAAAATAGAATATGGTAGTCTCTTTCCTGAAGAAAATGAAGCTGCGTCTACGTGTACGGGAGAAATAACCTTCAGTACAAATAATAGTAATCTTCCATCTAAAGACGAGGAGAAATTGACAGTTGGAGATACTGCAAACATTCAAATGGAGAAAAATGAAGAACTTCCAAATATAGAAAATGGAAATACGAATGGTAGTGGGAATGATAAGATACTGAAGGTGGGCAAAGAGACCTCTGAAGAGAATAAGGAACTTTCGACTGATATGAATGGAACTGCGTCAATTGAGATCAAATCTACTGAAAAAAATGAAATTAGACCTATCGAGGAAGATGAAATGAACCTGACTGATAAAAATGAAGTGGAAAATGAGATGCAATCTTCTGAGGAAAATGAAATGCAAGTAACTGATGAAAATGAGGTTGATGTGTCACAAGAAATAGACAGTAAATCAGCAGGTGATGATGATGAAAATAGTAACTCGCAGTTTGAATGCATCCGTAAAGATGATAAAAGTATTGTTGAAGATGGAGCAAATGAAAATGACAACTTCACGTTCAGTGACACCGATAAGTTGATAAATACTCCTGAAAAGTTATCAGAGATGTTTCTAAAGAATCTATCTGACAGTTACAACAATGAGTCCATTGCAATGTTAGGTGAAGAAGCTGGTGATCAAAACTTGTTGTCTGAATCTTTAAACGAAAATGATATCGGGGTCTTGGATAATTCTTTGCATGGGAAGGAGGATCAAATGGAAACTAATTGCATTGAATCTAATACTGAAGCTAATTCAAATGATGACGAATTTGTTGACTCTGTAAATGAAGGTGGAAAGTTAACATCTGCCAATTGTAATAAGGAAGAAGAAGAAAAGAAATCTGATGAGGAGATGCAAGAAGCATCAGAGCATTCACCATCTAAGGATGTTGGATTTTCACCTAAATCCAGACAGAGACATGCACGTTGCCGACGTTCCAGTCGCTCTAATATGTCGTGCAATAATTACAAAACAATGGCCAATGGTGGCACTTCTGGGAAGAGGATGGTTAGAGGTTTGAAAAGAGAGTTGCAACAGTTGGATTATTGGGGTAGACGAGAAAACGAATCCAGCGCCTCGAAAAGAAGGAGAAGAACAGCAACTGATTGCATCACTACTGCTCATCTTCTTCGGTCTTTCGTTCCTGCTAGATTATCATTCACCGAAACTCCTACGGATGACACCACTACAACTGCTAGCATTGATAAATCCTCTAATCAAGATACTACATCTACACAGGTTAGTTCTTCTCATGTTGAAGAAAGCATTGTGGTTGAACAGTTTATCAATGCGAATGAGCAAAACTATGGCATTGTAGACTGCCTTGGAAAGCTTCTTGAAAAATTGGTGCTCTACTATAGAGAAATTAGCTGGCCCTCTTCCATTGTTGAACTTTACTTGAATTTGTATCCCAAGTACAGGGAATCAATAATCCTAATATCTCCTTTTAAGTCTTCCTCATCCCAAAACAAACTATTGCGGAGACATTGTCTTACTGCTTTAGTATATTGGGAATTGGTTATTCAGAGCAGTCATGAAAGTGTAGTGAGGCATCACAGAAATGAAGATTTACTCCAACTCTCTCTCTTAGTTGACCGTAAAGATATTCACAGCTATTTGAAGCATTATCATTTAAGATACATGTGGTTGAGAGCCCAATGCTACTTAGCTGATGAAATGAATAGTCATGCAGTGATGATGCTAAATAATTTACTTGAAGAATGTGAAAATCTTGATATTGATTCAATACACGTTTGTAAGATTATACAGAAAGGCACTCATGTTTCAGCCTCAGCAGCAACGAAACAACTTGACTCATTATTGAGGAAGCAGTTGGTGCTTCACGTTGAAGAAGAGTATTCAGCTGGACACTATGTTGCAGTTGTGAAAATAATGGAAGATAAACTTTCTGATGATGGTCTTCTTCGCTTTGCTAACCCAAGTGAAGAAATATCGCACTCTCATCTCCTTATCAAATCTCTCATAGAATTGAGGGATTTCAAAGGATTGCTAGAATGGGGTAGTACAGTTCTGTTGCAACTTATGTTACATTCAAAGAAATCGGATTCTGAAGATTCTTCTGAAGATGATAGTGACTCTGAAACCAATGAATTGCGTCAAGAGGTTATATCTCTTACTTTACAAACACTGTGTGATATTGTTGAAATGCAAAGTGATAGGCTACTGGATGTAAGCAACAGAATTCTCTCTTTTTTGGTGGAAGCTCTCATTCGGTTGCTTATAGCACAACTTGAAATGCCTGATGTTCCAGAAGACTGCATGAATCCTTGGTTATTATTACACAGAGTGCTTCAAACCAATGAAGTGGCTTCAAAAGCTGTACGCCCATTCCCATCAACTCTGCTACTCATAACGGCGCACGAAGAACTGGCGAAAATGGAGAGATGCTGTCACCAGAATGGGAAGTTGCTAACATTCATGTTACCGCTTATTTTAGAGGAATTGGGAAATGAAAATCTTCCTCCAGATTCCTACTCTTCACTCTCTCAGGCTCGTGATCAGGTCACTTACTGCCTCTTCCAGTTCCCTAATAAAAAGACTAAGAAAATAGTAAAGGAGCATTCTTCAACTGGTATTCCTCTCACTTTCAATTTCGGATGTTCTTTTTACTCGCACTATCTTCCCGAGTCATTGCCGCAATTTGAGTCATCAACGCCCGGCTCAATCTCTGAAGAAACCACAGGATTATTCAAGAGAATTTTGGAGGTGTTGCCACCTCAATATGATATCCAAGATCATATTGGTGAGCTTAATGACTATTTGAAAAGAGACAAGAGTGACTTTCTTGTTACATGTAACAATTCATTGCACGCGAAACTTCCTCATATATACTATCTTCTAGGTGACTACTATTTCAAAAACAAAGAATGGCTTGCAGCAGCGAATATGTACAAACACGATATAGTAATGCAACCGCTTAGAGTAGACTCTTGGGCTGGCTTGGCCCTCTCAATGAAAACAATTATTGAAACGCGGCTAAATAGCTGTGAGGTCATAAGCAATCACATGGAATTCTTTGCCGAAATCAAATCGACTGTACTTTGCTTCAAACGATCATTGCAGCTAGAGACAACTAATTCGAATATACTCATAGAATTGGGAGTCCTATTGTATTGGACTCATTCGCTTGCATCACGCCTTCTGAAACAGGACAACGATCCAGATATGACCATGGAGAAGTATGAAAAGTTGGAAACATTCAAAAATGATATGGCAGAGCAGAGCCGATCATGCTTTGAAGATGCACTGAAAATCAGTTTAGAGGATGACGAATGGGATGATGAGCGGTGGCTGTATCATTACATGCTTGCAAAGATTGGGGAAAAAACAGGTGCTCCGCATGAAACTGTGCTAGGCTCTTACATCAACGCAATAAGAGACTTGCACTTTAGCTCTGCCTCATATCCATCGAAAATAAACTACAATAATCCCCAAGATTACTCTGTTGAAGCAGTGGAAATATACTTTCGCGTTCATAGTTACATATTGAAGCAACTCCAGAAAACTGGTCAAGTAGATAGTGCAATTCTCGATTATTTCTCAACGGTTGTTGAAGATATGTGTATGAGTCCTTTCGTGACTATGACTGAATATAAGGAAAAGAGCGAAATTGATGGAACTAGGAAACTGGCTAGTGTCATAAGTTCTGATTGCATTGAATCTCTATTTGCAGTTAAAGAATCCAATGCATCAACTGTAGCAACCAAAACAGTTGAAATGAAAACCAACCATATCATCATAAAATGCACGGATGCCTTCAAGTTATGTGTAAAGCGGTTCCCAGAACACTACAAGAGTTTGTATCGTCTCGCTCAATATCAATTCAGTATGAAGACTCCACAGAGTTTGTTAATTACTAAGGCCTTCTTATTGAGTTCCACTCAGCCTGGATTGAGCGCCCTCTTTACTGATCGTAAAATAGTGTACTCTCAGCCAAAGAATTCTAATCTATTTAATGGTGTGTGGCGCATTCCAAATGATGAGATTGACAGGCCTGGGAATTTTGCTTCTCATATGTACAGAAGCGTCTCTCTCACCTTGGACCTGTTGAGAGAACTCGATGACTTCTCCTCATTACTCGACATTGCTCTCACACTGAAATATGCTCCCGATAAAGATAAAAAGTACTTGAGAGAAGATGAACGTGATCATCTATTCGAGCATGCAACTCAACTAGGTTTGCAGATTGTCAAAGATAAAGCTAAGAAAATCTCTACTTCTAAATTGACTCCCAATGATAAAAAAGTGATTTCTTTTCTTTGTGAGGTTCATAAATGTCATAAGAATCTCAGTCGTCATTTGTCTTCATCAGAGAGTGTGCTACAATCTGCTATGAACCAGACTTACAAAGCCATTACTGGTGCTTCTTCTGAGAGTACAGTGCAATTCAAAGATATTGAAAAGTTTTGCTCTCAGTTTGAAATGAGGGAGAAGGCATCTGTGAGCCGCACTCAAAGCTCTACTACCTTGAATATGCGTAAGAATGTCTTGTATGGACACGATAGCTTGAAGACTCACACAAGCGAGTTATCAAGAGCAGCCCCTGTACCACGGTCCACTGCTTCACCCCTACCTAAGCAAATTGACCAAAGTTCACTGAATTACACTAACGATGTTGTGAAGAAGGCTATTGAAACTTATAACAATATCATGAAGTGCCAAAACGCTATGATGCTAGCAAGCAAATCTCAACCCGCTGCCTCACTGAGTGCATTTAAATTTCAACTGGATATCTATCAGAAACAGTTACTGCAGTACTTCAAAATACCTGCTGTGTTTTCCTATTTTCAGGAGTTTTATCAACAAGCTCCTCAGAATAGAACGGCAAACGCTAAGAAAAGTGTTACTCAAACCAGTAGAACAAACGAGGCATCAACTTCACAAGTAAAAAATACTAAGGCCAGACAATTCCCATCTAATCAACATAATACTGCTGCTTCTGTTAATCAGAAAACTAAGCAAGCAAGTTCAATGAAGCCAACTGGTTCCGTTACTAGATTACCTAAAAGCTCTGTAGAAATACAAAAAGTTTCATCAAATAACAAAAAAGAAGTTTCCGTTCCATTTGTTAAAACTGATTTTATAAATAAGAACAAATCCCACAGCAGTCTCGTGGACTTAAGCAAAGCGAGTGGTGTTACTAGTTCAGGTAATTCACAAAAAGAAAAGAAACGAGTTCATCCTTCTGTAGGTGAGACTGGTTACTCTCTCACAATTAACAAAGATTCCATCAGTGTCAAAAAACCAAAGGTGGTGACTGCTGATGTTATAACCATAGATTGAGTCTATACTAATATTACTGCATTATGTAAAACTTGCATGTACCTTTAATTCGATAGGATTTAGCATTAACTAGGTACTGTGGTGTTGTTAGAGTGAGTAGTTAACTTCTATTTAACTAAGCATAATATCATCTTATTAGTTTCAGTAATTTAAAAATTAATAATTAAATGGAAAATATTATGAAATGTAAATTGTAAAATTCTTAGTAAATAATATTATAATGAATTACTTGTATACAATTATATTTTTTAATTACTTTTTTTGTTTAATTTTTGCTCTGTTCACACTATGTCAAGTTGTTCAAAGTGCTACCAAATTATAGCGTATCTCTACCGTTTGAGTATATTACAGGAAAAACTCATCTTTTCGTTCGACAAACAAGATGTCCTGTTATTCACACTATGAAATCCGTGAGCTAGCATTTTCTGATAATGTATATTCATTATTATATCCTCTTCATTATGCTTTAAATTGTATTATTTTGCCCATTCTTTATGCCCAGTTGTACATCTTGTTCTTTTTAATGGGTATATTCCATTATAGACTTAATTTTATCAATTAGTAGGTAAATATAGTTTAATTTGCTCATTTATCTACATACTTTGATAAGTGATATAAAAGTTCGGAAGTTAGTTGTACACTACATGTAATTTAGTATAAAAAATTTCGCTAAGTACTAAAAGTAGTTTCTTCTTAAATTGATTTACATTATTTATATACTTTTTATACTCTGATACTTAGTAATTTTATGTGCTCTTCATACTTATTGGGTCTTTCAATCATTACCATGGTTTTACAGTTATATAGGTGAATTGAATATTCATACCAATTAGATGATTTAAACTAATGTATTGTACTTTCTCATCCATGATTAAGTAAATGTAAATGATGCAGCAGATTAGTTAGTATAATGTAATTTTTATTGAACATACTTTTACAACAAAATTCAGGGAAGAATTTAATCCACTGTGAATTCCAAGGAGTCGTTTATTGTTGTAGCTATAGACTCCTCCAAAACCTCATCGGGATATGAAAGAGCCCCGAGTGTCATCCATTCGAGGAACTGTCTGGAACCAACATCAATCTGGAGGTCACCAACTGCCTCCTTTTAGAGTCACTCGCTGTCCAATAAGTATATTCTTCTTTAGATAATTCTCAAGCTAGGGTGGTTGCACGAATATATTGAAACATCTTTATTGAACTAAAAAAATACAAAATGTACATATACAATGAAAACAAGGTCTAAATTTAGGATAAAGACCTTATAGAAGTGTGTAAAACATACTTTTTCATATTATCTACTGAACTGATTGTTTATAAATGGAAAAAGGATTCTATCAAAATTATTCCGTTTAACCATCCAGTTAGCACTGTATGATAAAATTCCTTAACTATTGTACTGATTTGATGGAACCACCTGGAATTATCCAATGGCGTGCTTTGCAGGTATAGTTCTGGAAACCTGCACCCTCATAACTCCTCGTTTTGATAAACTGAATAGCAACCTCAGGCAAGCAGGTTGTAATGCTACACAATTATAGGGCGATCTTTCTCGTCAACCTCTCTTACCATTTCCATTTTGAAATGCC
The DNA here is from genome assembly GCA_947561585.1 of Caprella mutica. Taxonomy (NCBI): domain Eukaryota; kingdom Metazoa; phylum Arthropoda; class Malacostraca; order Amphipoda; family Caprellidae; genus Caprella; species Caprella mutica. The sequence continues at coordinate 139,269 of CANNZV010001073.1, forward strand.
TGCGTAGTAGTGCAGAATTTTGTCTGTGCTCGGGAGGACTTCACATAGGCAATATTTATAGTAATAAACGGTAATCTGAATGAAACTAGTTGTATAAACTACATTATCATTTTGTTTAAAAAATAAATCCAATAATTTTTTTTTTTTTATGTTTCGTATATTAAATAAATACGAGATTGCTTTCATAATTGAATGAAAATAATAATGGATATATGTTCGTTCCTAGAAAATGGAAGTTCTAAGATACATACATACAAAAATAGAGAAATTGTGATGACATAAAAAATAGTTTTAAAATTAAAGCAATATTTCCCTACTTTTCCCAAATGAAATCGAAGAAATAAATTATAAGAATAGTTTTAATGATTTCAAGCAATAAGGTTGTTCTGGAAAATATTTATTTCAACTTTTCAGTGCCATTGACTGCAAATATATAAATTTTAACTTTTTAAATAAATATCAATTGCACACTTTAATAATTGAAATGCATACAGCTATCCTACATAAAAATTATACATGAGAACATTTATTGACTCCTTACAATCTGGATAATATTTCACCAGAATAATTTTCACACTTTTTTAAAATTAAATTTGAATCGTTTATAGAAAACAATATAATAAAAATTATTACCAACATATTAAATTTAATTCACTATTATATCAATGAAGGCAATCAGTAATCGGAACGTGGGTGTTTATTTAAGTCCTGGACCAATTTTCACCTACCTTCCGAACACTATTGACCTAACTAAGGTATTTATGGTCTAACAATAGACTGTAAGTACTAACTCTAGTGACATGGTATACCGTGTTACAAAGTAGTGAAGACACGAAGACTGCTTCTCCAGAAAATGATGCGAGGAAGCTTAGCAGATGAATGTGTTCAATGTCAAGTAGGAGAACGCAGGTAAGATTTCAAAAGATTACCTGCGGCACTACTACTTAGCATCTTGCACATTGCTCTAACTTCTTCAGGGGGTCGCGACAGATGAAGAGGGAAGATGTTGCAGACTGGAGTCCAACTGATTTCATGACGGGGCTTTCGTTGTAAACAAACAGTAATAATTAAGGTAGTAACCATTTGCTCAAAAAATCATAGATCCTGAAAATATTATAGACTGAGAGAATTTAATAGTATTGAATCGTTCTAAACCGGAGGTATATAGTATTAGATAGCATTTCATATTGCTTCGTCTGTGATATTGTTAAGATCTATGATTTAAAAAGCATAGTGTCACAATCCTAGTAATAACAAAAATGAATTATTGAAAAAGAGACGCTGGAACATTCTAGTCTTCAAATAGGATATAGTAACTACTCCTAATATTTCGCACAATAATATTGCTATGTTAATTTGAATTAAAAAAAAATGATCCAATAATTAATGTCACTTCGAAAAAAAAATTATCAGTAAAAGAAAGAATATTTGAAATTAAATTTATTGCGAATTGGAGTAGCTTTCCTTTCACATCCTTTCAATAAGTCAAATCTTAAATTGAATTACACTTTCCTAACCCATCAGAAATTAATGAAGTCATTAATTAAAGTGTGTAAGGTAACTGCGAGAGTCCGAACGTTGTGACGACTGGCGCTGCAAGACCTCTCTCTGGGAAGTGACTGAGGTGTACTTTATAAGAAGGGCCTCACTTGTACAATCAACTATGATTCACCTGTGTACACAACACCAAACAAATACCACTTCCCACCAGTTATTCTAATAATCCCCCACTTCACTGACAGTAAATTCGTGTCCTCTGTTCTCGTGTATCTTTGTGTCACCGACAGACAAAAGGCGTTAAAATGGTTCGCGTAAATCAGCTGTTAAATGACATTATACCTACCACTTCAAGAGCGTTCGGCATCTCCTTCCCTTCGATTGCTAATGAAACTAAGCTAGGCACAGAATCTAATGAGTGTTTGGGGAGCAATTAAGTCGAACATCTGTATTTGTTGGGTATAATTTTGTTAGCTACATACATGGCTGAAGCTCAATTTAGTTAATTACTCTAATGGTGGGTTATAACTTATATGTTCATGGATTACTGTGAAGAGTTTATCATAAAAAATCTAGCTAAGCTTAATTTATCAGAAAAAAAATTCATTTTGTTATCAATTTTTGACGTGTTTCATGTTAATTCCAAAAGTTAAAAAAAATTAAGAGCCCAATAAATGTTCAAAGTTTTAAATAGAAAATTTCACTTACCTAACCATAAAGTAACAAGAATATAATATACATTTCATATTTGAAGAGATGAATATTTTTCTATTTTAAGAATTAAATTTAAAAAGATGAGACTAGAAATTTACACTCAATAAAATAATCGTCTCAGTCGGGTACGCTCAGGCGTTTCACAAATTTGTCCAGAAACGAGACACTCTCAACTTTATATAAAATGAAATTAATTTTTGTTTTAAGAGCTTGAAAGTGTGATGCACTTTAGTGTCTCAGCATTTCAGTGCGATGCACTTTAGTTTCTCAACATTCTAGTGCGATGCACTTTAGTGTCTCAGCTTTCCAGTGCGATGCACTTTAGTGTCTTAGTATTCCAGTGCGATGCACTTTAGTATATCAGCATTCCAGTGCGCGATGTACTTTAGTATCTCAGCATTTCAGTGCGATGCACTTTAGTGTCTCAGCATTCAAGTACGATGCACTTTAGTATCTCAGCATTCCTGTGCGATGCACTTTAGTGTCTCAGCATTCAAGTGCGATGCACTTTAGTATCTCAGCATTCCTGTGCGATGCACTTTAGTTTCTCAGCATTCCAGTGCGATGAACTTTAGTATCTCAGCATTCCAGTGCGATGCACTTTAGTGTCTCAGCATTCCAGTGCGATGCACTTTAGTGTCTCAGCATTCCAGTGCGATGCACTTTAGTTTCTCAGCATTCCAGTGCGATGCACTTTAGTGTCTCAGCATTCCAGTGCGATGCACTTTAGTGTCTCAGCATTCCAGTGCGATGCACTTTAGTGTCTCAGCATTCCAGTGCGATGCACTTTAGTTTCTCAGCATTTCAGTGCTATGCACTTTAGTATCTCAGCATTCCAGTGCGATGCACTTTAGTTTCTCAACATTCTAGTGCGATGCACTTTAGTGTCTCAGCTTTCCAGTGCGATGCACTTTAGTGTCTTAGTATTCCAGTGCGATGCACTTTAGTATATCAGCATTCCAGTGCGCGATGTACTTTAGTATCTCAGCATTTCAGTGCGATGCACTTTAGTGTCTCAGCATTCAAGTACGATGCACTTTAGTATCTCAGCATTCCTGTGCGATGCACTTTAGTGTCTCAGCATTCAAGTGCGATGCACTTTAGTATCTCAGCATTCCTGTGCGATGCACTTTAGTTTCTCAGCATTCCAGTGCGATGAACTTTAGTATCTCAGCATTCCAGTGCGATGCACTTTAGTGTCTCAGCATTCCAGTGCGATGCACTTTAGTGTCTCAGCATTCCAGTGCGATGCACTTTAGTTTCTCAGCATTCCAGTGCGATGCACTTTAGTGTCTCAGCATTCCAGTGCGATGCACTTCAGTTTCTCAGCATTCTAGAGCGATGCACTTAGAATATCGGAATAATTCTACTGAAGATAACACTTAGAAACTCAGAGACACTAAAGTGCATCGCACTGAAAGATTTTAAGCTCTTGAAACATATAAGTAAATCAAAATTTAGGTAGTAGACTTAAGTATCACGCTTTTGTGACAAAGTTTATTGGTTAAATGTAATAACATCCAAAAATCTCAGGGTTTTTTCTATATTATATTTCTATTATGAAATCCTAACTTATAGTCTCGGTTTCCGACTATTTTTCTGTGTAGTTTATTAACTGTAGATCCAGCATTTCAATTTTATTTTTCAAACCATTATAAAGGAAGTATTTATATGATCACTTTTTGCTTTGGACAGCGTTAAGAAAGGAAAGGGTAACAAAAACCCACACGACAAAAGCTCACAACGACAAAAGCTCAACTAGACAAAAGCTCACATCGACGAAAATAAAATTAATATTCCTTTAATATAAATAATCCATATATGTAAAGTTGGAACGAAGGAAGATAATAGTTTAACAGTTTTCTTTCTACGGAATCATTGTGAATTTGTATTATGCCCCAAATTAGGGCGCTGTTATCGCAGAACTTAATTTTGAAACACTAGTGACTAGACTATGGAAACTGCGAGCAAATATAAATAAATTGTAGGTTGTCATTGCTTTTCTGGAACAAGTTAAATACAATATATAAATAAGGAACTACAAAACATTTCGGTTATTTTACAGTTATAGGTTAACTGTTGCTCCACAGTTTAATTAAGTTTTGCGATAGCAGCGCCCTAATTTGGTGCATAATACAAATCTACAATGATTCCGTAGAAAGAAAACTGTAAAATTATTATTAGTCCAACTTTACATATATGGATTATTTATATTGCAGGAATACTAATTTTTTTTTTCATCGGTGTGGGCTTCTGTCGTGTGGGCTTTTGTCGTGTGGGCTTTTGTCGTGTGGGCTTTTGTCGTGTGGGCTTTTGTCGTGTGGGCTTTTGTCGGTGTGGGCTTTTGTCGTTGCCCCTTAAGAAAGAACCTATACACTTTAAGTATAAATTGTAAGATAATTTAATTCTAGGAATTAGGTTCCAAAAGTAGGCTACAGATAACAGCCTCAACCTAATACCTTCGTGCATATTGAACTACATATATTTTTTAAATTTTAATAGGGGTTTAACGTCTGTTTCGGAACCAAAGGCAACATTACTGATGTCAAAAAGAAATTAAATACAAGGGACTGGAAGAAGCAGTCATAGAGAAAATATGTTTCAAGAACAAAGTCACCTACCACCAGTCAGTGACAATGCTCATGAATTCAAAAAAGCTACTCCGTGAAATGTAGTCACTTACCAAGAAATGTGACAAAAAGGCACACAAGCACAGGTGGCTGCACTCACAGACGGAAGAGGAAAATGAAGAGGTGATAGCAAATAAAGCCTACGCGTCTACCTCGTAGTTGAAGAGCATGACCCAAGTGCTATCCTCTAAAACTGCAAATAACAGTAAAAATGATAATAGGGGTATAAGGAGAAGAAACTTGAACTATATAGTTATTAGTTACACATAAATAAAGACATTATTATTATTTTCAGACTTCTTCTATCTTTAAGATAAATAAAAGCGGGCATCAATAAAGAATCACTATGGGGTATGTGTATTAAATAATTATAAGAGTTATATTTTAATCGTTGTTAACTTAACTATAGCTTACAGCCTTATACTAAAGATATACATTCTTTAATTAATTGAAATTCAAACTAATAAATCATAGTGCGTACGGTAAACTGAAACTTTGTGTTGTTATAGATTCGTTTACCACTCTCAATATGAAAGTATTTTCCAAAATATAAAAAGAGAAAGAAAACGTTACTGAGTTCAAAACTTAATTATCCGAAATTATTGTTTGATATAATATATAAAAAAAGCTAAAATTGATAAACATTTATTAAAGTTTAACCTCGGTTTCCTATTATAAGTATTTTGCTAAGCGCATTTATTTCTATCCGAGTCAACTAAGAGGCTGGTGAACAATTATTGCCTTGTCGCTGCTATAGGCAGAGAGTTTAATGTTAAAGAGCCGTGCAGATTGATCTAACATTGTCAATGCTTGTGTAAAACATCAATCTAACTTTATTATTTTATTTATCTAAGATGATTCCAGCTAAATTATAAAAAAGGTGATACAAATTTTTTTTTCGAATTTAAGCTATGAAGATTTTTTTTCAATTTATTTTCGAAATCAAGTTTGTGCTCATGGTTGAAAAGAAGCTACTTAGTGCATGCTTAATAACTAGTAATATAAAATACTACCTAACAATCTATACGGTAAAGAGAAACATTACTGAATTGATTTGATTTAGTCTAATGATTTTTCTGAATAATTTTAATACATTAATCAGATCAATTAAGCATCATTAGGATTAGAAAAATGTAAAACAGATTTATAATTGAAAAATAAATTAATATTTAAATTTTCTAACACGAGTGCTCCGAAAAAATATAAATATTGAAAGATAATCAGATTTGATATTAGAATTAAACCCTTCACTGCGCACATTATTAACAACAAATGATGGTTGTATTAACCCTTCACTGCGCACATTACAAACAACAAATGATGGTTATTTTAACCCTTCACTGCGCACATTACAAACATCAAATGATGGTTGTTTTAACCCTTCACTGCGCACATTATAAACAACAAAGGATGGTTGTTTTAACCTTTCACTGCGCACATTATAAACAACAAATGATAGTTGTTTTAACCCTTCACTGCGCACATTACAAACAACAAATGATGGTTGTTTTAACCCTTCACTGCGCACATAATTAACAACAAATGATGGTTGTTTTAACCCTTCACTGCGCACATTATAAACAACAAATGATGGTTGTTTTAACCCTTCACTGCGCACATTATTAACAACAAATGATGGTTGTTTTAACCCTTCACTGCGCACATTATAAACAACAAATGATGATTGTTTTAACCCTTCACTGTGCACATTACAAACAACAAATAATGGTTGTTTTAACCCTTCACTGCGCACATTATAAACAACAAATGATGGATGTTTTTAACCCTTCACTGTGTACATTATTACAACAAATGATGGTTGTTTTAACCCTTCACTGTGTACATTATTAACAACAAATGATGGTTGTTTTAACCCTTCACTGTGTACATAATTACAACAAATGATGGTTGTTTTAACCCTTCACTGTGTACATTATTAACAACAAATGATGGTTGTTTTAACCCTTCACTGTGCACATCATTAACAAAAAATGATGGTTGTTTTAACCCTTCACTGTGAACATTATTACAACAAATGATGGTTGTATTAACCATTCACTGCGCACATTAAAATCAACAAAACGATGGTTGTTTTAACCCTTCACTGCGCACATTATAAACAACAAATGATGGATGTTTTAACCCTTCACTGTGTACATTATTACAACAAATGATGGTTGTTTTAACCCTTCACTGTGTACATTATTAACAACAAATGATGGTTGTTTTAACCCTTCACTGTGTACATTATTACAACAAATGATGGTTGTTTTAACCCTTCACTGTGTACATTATTAACAACAAATGATGGTTGTTTTAACCCTTCACTGTGCACATCATTAACAAAAAATGATGGTTGTTTTAACCCTTCACTGTGAACATTATTACAACAAATGATGGTTGTATTAACCATTCACTGCGCACATTAAAATCAACAAAACGATGGTTGTTTTAACCCTTCACTGCGCACATTATAAACAACAAATAATGGTTGTTTTAACCCTTCTCTGAGCATATTATTAACAACAAATGATGGTTGTTTCAACCCTTCACTGTGCACATTATTACAACAAATGATGGTTGTTTTAACCCTTCACTGCGCACATTATAATCAACAAAACGATGGTTGTTTTAACCCTTCACTGCGCACATTATAATCAACAAAACGATGGTTGTTTTAACCCTTCACTGCGCACATTATAAACAACAAATAAGGGTTGTTTTAACCCTTCTCTGAGCATATTATTAACAACAAATGATGGTTGTTTCAACCCTTCACTGTGCACATTATTACAACAAATGATGGTTGTTTTAACCCTTCACTGCGCACATTATAATCAACAAACGATGGTTGTTTTAACCCTTCACTGTGCACATCATTAACAACAAATGATGGTTGTTTAAACCCTTCATTGTGTACATTATTACAACAAATGATGGTTGTTTTAACACTTCACTGCGCACATTATAAACAACAAATGTGGTTGTTTTAACCCTTCACTGCGCACATTATAAACAACAAATGATGGTTGTTTTAACCTTTCACTGTGTACATTATAAACAACAAATGATGGTTGTTTTAACCTTCACTGTGTACATTATAAACAACAAATGATGGTTGTTTTAACCCTTTATTGCGTACATTATAAACAACAAATGATGGTTGTTTTAAACCTTTACTTAACTCATTATTAACAACAAATGATGGTTGTTTTAACCCTTCACTGCGCACATAATTAACAACAAATGATGGTTGTTTTAACCCTTCACTGCGCACATTACAAACAACAAATGATGGTTATTTTAACCCTTCACTGCGCACATTACAAACATCAAATGATGGTTGTTTTAACCCTTCACTACGCACATTATAAACAACAAAGGATGGTTGTTTTAACCTTTCACTGCGCACATTATAAACAACAAATGATAGTTGTTTTAACCCTTCACTGCGCACATTACAAACAACAAATGATGGTTGTTTTAACCCTTCACTGCGCACATAATTAACAACAAATGATGGTTGTTTAACCCTTCACTGCGCACATTATAAACAACAAATGATGGTTGTTTTAACCCTTCACTGCGCACATTATTAACAACAAATGATGGTTGTTTTAACCCTTCACTGCGCACATTATAAACAACAAATGATGATTGTTTTAACCCTTCACTGTGCACATTACAAACAACAAATAATGGTTGTTTTAACCCTTCACTGCGCACATTATAAACAACAAATGATGGATGTTTTAACCCTTCACTGTGTACATTATTACAACAAATGATGGTTGTTTTAACCCTTCACTGTGTACATTATTAACAACAAATGATGGTTGTTTTAACCCTTCACTGTGTACATAATTACAACAAATGATGGTTGTTTTAACCCTTCACTGTGTACATTATTAACAACAAATGATGGTTGTTTTAACCCTTCACTGTGCACATCATTAACAAAAAATGATGGTTGTTTTAACCCTTCACTGTGAACATTATTACAACAAATGATGGTTGTATTAACCATTCACTGCGCACATTAAAATCAACAAAACGATGGTTGTTTTAACCCTTCACTGCGCACATTATAAACAACAAATGATGGATGTTTTAACCCTTCACTGTGTACATTATTACAACAAATGATGGTTGTTTTAACCCTTCACTGTGTACATTATTAACAACAAATGATGGTTGTTTTAACCCTTCACTGTGTACATTATTACAACAAATGATGGTTGTTTTAACCCTTCACTGTGTACATTATTAACAACAAATGATGGTTGTTTTAACCCTTCACTGTGCACATCATTAACAAAAAATGATGGTTGTTTTAACCCTTCACTGTGAACATTATTACAACAAATGATGGTTGTATTAACCATTCACTGCGCACATTAAAATCAACAAAACGATGGTTGTTTTAACCCTTCACTGCGCACATTATAAACAACAAATAATGGTTGTTTTAACCCTTCTCTGAGCATATTATTAACAACAAATGATGGTTGTTTCAACCCTTCACTGTGCACATTATTACAACAAATGATGGTTGTTTTAACCCTTCACTGCGCACATTATAATCAACAAAACGATGGTTGTTTTAACCCTTCACTGCGCACATTATAATCAACAAAACGATGGTTGTTTTAACCCTTCACTGCGCACATTATAAACAACAAATAAGGGTTGTTTTAACCCTTCTCTGAGCATATTATTAACAACAAATGATGGTTGTTTCAACCCTTCACTGTGCACATTATTACAACAAATGATGGTTGTTTTAACCCTTCACTGCGCACATTATAATCAACAAAACGATGGTTGTTTTAACCCTTCACTGTGCACATCATTAACAACAAATGATGGTTGTTTAAACCCTTCATTGTGTACATTATTACAACAAATGATGGTTGTTTTAACACTTCACTGCGCACATTATAAACAACAAATGTGGTTGTTTTAACCCTTCACTGCGCACATTATAAACAACAAATGATGGTTGTTTTAACCTTTCACTGTGTACATTATAAACAACAAATGATGGTTGTTTTAACCCTTCACTGTGTACATTATAAACAACAAATGATGGTTGTTTTAACCCTTTATTGCGTACATTATAAACAACAAATGATGGTTGTTTTAAACCTTTACTTAACTCATTATTAACAACAAATGATGGTTGTTTTAACCCTTCACTGCGCTTATTATGAACAACAAATGATGGTTGTTTTAACCCTTCGCAGCGCACATTATAAACAACAAATGATGGTTGTTTTAACCCTTCACTGTGCACATTATTAACCACAAATGATGGTTGTTTTAACCCTTTACAGCGCACATTATAAACAACAAATGATGGTTGTTTTAACCCTTCACTGTGCACATTATTAATCACAAATGATGGTTGTTTTAACCCTTTACAGCGCACATTATTAACACTAAATGATGGTTGTTTTAACCCTTCACTGCGCACATTATAAACAACAAATGATGGTTGTTTAACCCTTCACTGTGCACATTATTAACCACAAATGATGGTTGTTTTAACCCTTTACAGCGCACATTATAAACAACAAATGATGGTTGTTTTAACCCTTCACTGCGCACATTATTAACAACAAATGATGGTTGTTTTAACCCTTCACTGCGCACATTATAAACAACAAATGATGATTGTTTTAACCCTTCACTGCGCACATTACAAACAACAAATAATGGTTGTTTTAACCCTTCGCAGCGCACATTATAAACAACAAATGATGGTTGTTTTAACCCTTCACTGTGCACATTATTAACCACAAATGATGGTTGTTTTAACCCTTTACAGCGCACATTATAAACAACAAATGATGGTTGTTTTAACCCTTCACTGTGCACATTATTAATCACAAATGATGGTTGTTTTAACCCTTTACAGCGCACATTATTAACACTAAATGATGGTTGTTTTAACCCTTCACTGCGCACATTATAAACAACAAATGATGGTTGTTTAACCCTTCACTGTGCACATTATTAACCACAAATGATGGTTGTTTTAACCCTTTACAGCGCACATTATAAACAACAAATGATGGTTGTTTTAACCCTTCACTGCGCACATTATTAACAACAAATGATGGTTGTTTTAACCCTTCACTGCGCACATTATAAACAACAAATGATGATTGTTTTAACCCTTCACTGCGCACATTACAAACAACAAATAATGGTTGTTTTAACCCTTCACTGCGCACATTATAAACAACAAATGATGGATGTTTTAACTCCTCACTGTGTGCATTATTACAACAAATGATGGTTGTTTTAACCCTTCACTGCACATATTATGAACAACAAATGATGGTTGTTTTAACCCTTCTCTGTGCTCATTATTACAACAAATGATGGTTGTTTTAACCCTTCACTGTGCACATTAATAACAACAAATGATGGTTGTTTTAACCTTTCACTGCGCATATTATAAACAACAAATGATGGTTGTTTTAACCCTTCACTGTGCATATTATAAACAACAAATGATGGTTGTTTTAACCTTTCACTGCGCATATTATAAACAACAAATGATGGTTGTTTTAACCCTTCACTGTGCATATTATAAACAACAAATGATGGTTGTTTTAACCCTTCATCGTGCACATTATATACAACAAATGATGGTTGTTTTACCTTTCACTGCGTACATTATAAACAACAAGTAATTGTTGTTTAACAAGATATTTATCCAAATCATTATAAATAGAACAATTGAATTGTGAAAATATATTTCTTTACTCATAATATTATACTAATAGTATCATATATGGCGCACCACACAGTGAAGGTTTAATATAATGTACTAATTATAGATATATTATTTCTCTATCATTTTTAACATTTTATCTTTGTTACAACCCTGGAACGACGATAGTTACTGAGTGGCTTGCCCTGGAGGAATTAAAACTTTTTACTATTTCTACCATTAACGACCCGCTGGTCGGTCCAGGTTAAATAAGATAACAACAACAATACTTAGAAAACTATTTTGTACAAAATATTAACGAATAAAGATAACGATTTTGAAATTATTTCACAAAAACTCGTTAAAGAATCTATATCATATTCCATTGATTTTATTTCTATAGCTTCCTTTTATTATAATATTTTCCTATAGTAATAAAAGTTAATTATAATAATTTCACTTTCAAAATATTTTATTCGTTCATTTAGCAGACTAAATAACTAATACAGGAAATGAATATAAGTTATATCTTTTTTCTATCGAAATCTAGTTGCATTTAAGTACATAGGCAGATGTGTAGAGTTGTTACCACATACGACAGATTGGGTAGAAACCCGTTACGGTACACCACCTGCTGAAAAAGTCGCTAAACCTGTGTACAACAAGAAAAAGATACGCTACTTGCCTACTTCTGTTATGGGGGAACTCAGTTACCGACAGTTGTATTGATATTATAGTTTTGATAATAAAAAATAAATTAAAGTAAAAATAAATTATTTAAAGTATAGATAAATAAAACTTAACAAAATAAATAATATAAAGTTAAAATTAAATTAAGTTAAAGTACAATATTTATAGTATAGATACATGTATCATAGAAGAGAGCTGATAGTTCTGTGATTACTCTTGGATTTAAGTATATTTTTTTTACCTTTGAAAGTAGATTACCGTTGAATATTAATTAGAATGTGAATATAATTATATTCATGCATATCTATTTACTATTACATGCCATTATAATATATACTATTCACACTATGACTTCTCTCTCTCTTGCGCATGCGTATAACATAATAAAGTACAGCCAAATTGCGTATGTTTCTGTCTGGTGAAATGGACAGAAATAGATGTGATGACCTGTCATCTAGCTACTATATTTAATATTTATTCTCAAATTTATATAGTTATAGATACAACGTCATTTTCCGAATCAAATGAATACAAATAAAACTCATATAAATTATACCATTAAAATCTGCATAAAATACTCTTAATTAATTTCTAGATTGCACACTTATTCATGAAAAATCAAATTCTCCTTGCAGGCTAATATTAATGTCTACTGGTGCATAATGTTAGGAATTATTAGAGACTTCAGCCTCTCATCATAAGATCAGAACTCACATGTTCACTGGAGGCTAATTTCACCAATTAAACTATAAGGCGGAATTATTTGTACACTGGTAAGCAGTGCAGAGTTTTCAGAACATCTTTAATTGTTTGTTCGGTAGGAATAACATGTAATGTGCAGTGGGCTGTGCAGTAATAGTTGGAACAAACTGATTGGTTCTGACTACACATCTGTTGAGGGATGAACACTTGTGATGACTCACGCCATGCCTTCTGGAGGTATAACACCTAACACTGTATAGGAATAATATAACACCTAAGACTGTATAGGAAGAATATAACACCTAACACTGTATAGGAAGAATAAAACACCTAACACTGTATAGGAATAATATAACACCTAACACTGCATAGGAATAATATAACACCTAACACTGTATAGGAAGAATATAACACCTAACACTGTATAGGAATAATATAACACCTAACACTGCATAGGAATAATATAACACCTAACACTGCATAGGAATAATATAACACCTAACACTGTATAGGAAGAATATAACACCTAACACTGTATAGGAATAATATAACACCTAACACTGTATAGAATAATATAACACCTAACACTGTATAGGAATAATATAACACCTAACACTGCATAGGAATAATATAACACCTAACACTGTATAGGAAGAATATAACACCTAACACTGTATAGGAATAATATAACACCTAACACTGTATAGAATAATATAACACCTAACACTGCATAGGAATAATATAACACCTAACACTGCATAGGAATAATATAACACCTAACACTGTATAGGAAGAATATAACACCTAACACTGCATAGGAATAATATAACACCTAACACTGTATAGGAAGAATATAACACCTAACACTGTATAGGAATAATATAACACCTAACACTGTATAGAATAATATAACACCTAACACTGTATAGGAAGAATATAACACCTAACACTGTATTAGTATATAGGAAAAAAACTAACACTATATTAGTATATAGGAAGAATATGTATGGCATATGCTGTACTAGTCCATTGAAAATATCTTCAGTTTAATCCCTATTACTCTAGCAATACTATCATTATGTCTATTCCCTATTAATAATAGTAATGGAAAATACCTAACCAATATGAGTGGAATATTTTCAGAATATTCCATACTGCTATAATAGTACCTTTGGTTCACATTTGATTCCTTCACACTCTAATATAGTGTTATTAAATGAATATATTTAGAGTAAAATAATGTAAGTTTTTACTAACGAAAACATTGGTGAGAATACGATAAATTAATATACATTGAAGAATGCTAAAGACTTAAATTTGAAGATTGTAGAGAAAAGTGAAATAATATATTTTTATTCACGATTAATTATATATGAGTTATTTAATAGAAGAAAAGAGAGTTACTGATAATAGTTATCAATGATTTACATTAGTCAGGTATTTTGAACCTTTGCTCCAATTGCATCAGAAACAAGTGAAGGTAGAAGATGTGATACTTTAAACATCTGGTACATGTGTGAAGATAGATCTTATGGGGTTCATATAGATCTTATGGGGCTCATATAGATCTTATGGGGCTCATATAGATCTTATGGGGCTCATATAGATCTTATGGAGCTCATATAGATCTTATGGGGCTCATATAGATCTTATGGAGCTCATATAGATCTTATGGGGCTCATGTAGATCTTATGGGGCTCATATAGATCTTATGGGGCTCATATAGATCTTATGGGGCTCATATAGATCTTATGGAGCTCATATAGATCTTATGGGGCTCATATAGATCTTATGGGGCTCATATAGATCTTATGGGGCTCATATAGATCTTATGGGGCTCATATAGATCTTATGGGGCTCATATAGATCTTATGGGGCTCATATAGATCTTATGGGGCTCATATAGATCTTATGGGGCTCATATAGATCTTATGGGGCTCATATAGATCTTTAGGATTTTATATAGATCTTTAGGGGTTTGTATATATCTTTAGGTGTTCATATAGATCTTCAGAGGTTCATATAGATCTCTAGGGTTTTATATAGATCTTTAGGGGTTCATATATATAGATCTTTAGGTGTTCTGATAGATCTTTAGGGGTTCATATAGATCGTTAGGTGTTCATATAGATCTTTAGGTGTTCATATAGATCTTTAGGGGTTCATATAGATCTTTAGGTGTTCATATAGATCTTTAGGGGTTCATATAGATCGTTAGGTGTTCATATAGATCTTTAGGTGTTCATATAGATCTTAAGGGGTTGATATAGATCTTTAGGGGTTCATATAGATCGTTAGGTGTTCATATAGATCTTTAGGGGTTCATATAGATCGTTAGGTGTTCATATAGATCTTTAGGTGTTCATATAGATCTTTAGGGGTTCATATAGATCGTTAGGTGTTCATATAGATCTTTAGGTGTTCATATAGATCTTAAGGGGTTGATATAGATCTTTAGGGGTTCATATAGATCTTTAGGGGTTTGTATAGATCTTTATATGCACTCATATATTTGTATGTTCATATCAGTAGATTTCAGATATTTTTCCTAAATTTAGATGTTCTCAAGATTTTTCTTCAATGATATCATCACCCAATAACATTCATATATAGTATTTTGTACAAAACGTATGTCTTATAACATCGATAGTAATTAACAACATTGTAATACGTATTAGAATATAAAACACATTCTCAATGTTCATTTATAGTCTGTGTATAGTTTGCTATTAATTAAATTTAATTAAAATATATTTCTTTCCGTTGATTGTCATTTACATTATTTGTACCTAGTTATTTCTGTTTCATTTTGTAACAGAGGGGGGGGGGGGAGGGCTTATTTTGACCCCCTCTATTTGCTGTACTATGTTGAACTACTGAGGTTAACATATCGAAAATTATGATGATGTAGGTTGATTTAAATTTAATACTTATCGGAGGAAAATACCACCTCCATTCCACTATAAATGGGAGAGGTATTTAAAAACCATATCAATATTGCTACCTTTTAATTGATTGATTGATTGATGATATAATGACACAAACATTAATCCAAAGAGTCTCTTCCCCTCTAAGTCCTCCTGTGGAGGGGGGGGGGGGGCGGAAACTATCCTCCATTGACCTTACTCTGACGGATTTTTGTACCTTTTATTCACATATTATTATTTAGAGGACCAACCCATAACTCTCTTTGACAACTCAAAACACAATGTCAGGCTTCAATATAACCACCCCCCCCCCCACAACTTTTGTCGTTTGTTCATCTCTCAGTTATTTTCAATTTTCAAAGCAAAATATACTGTCATTGATATTAGTATTATCCCGAGATATTACATGTATTACAAATAAACTTATCCATTGCTTGCTTAATAAAGAATTATGTAAATACATTGTTTATTAAGTAATCCATGTTTGGAAAATAACTTGCAACTCTTCTGTAGAATCCATTTTTGTGCAGCTTCCGCCAATCAGTCCTTAATTTTGTAAACTAATAATTTTTGGAAGCCAAATATTTCCGTAGTTTCTGTTACAATAGCACATGTCATTTTAGCACCAACAATTTAGCCACTTTGAAACTGTGAGAGATTTTCCCTTTTCATAAGATTATGTCATTTTTTTAATACCTGTAAGAAAGCAATATCAAATGTACAAATATACATTAAACATTGTAATTAAAAATCTAAAAGAAATGAAAACTTAAAAAATGTCAAGCTTTGCTTGTCTATATGTTTTAAGGTTATGATGTTAAAATGTTAGTTGTTTCCATTTTTTTGTCCAATCCCTGCATATAACTAATCACCCACCCCCTATTTTTCAACGTTACATGGGGGAGGGGGGGGGGTTATGATGGGCTTGTGAGGCAATGCAATGCGCAATCACATGGAAATGTGGGTGGTGGAATAGATGGGGGAAGGGGTGGAAAGGAGTTGTAGGTTTAGATGTAAAAAAGTAAATACAATATTTGATCTTAATTTAAAATACGCGATACTTCCTTGTGTATATTTATTGAATAATATTCCTCTTTAAACTGGGGACTAATTTTTGTGAAAGGCCAATAAGATATTTCGTTATCGAGGTTTCATTCAAAATACTGAAAAAATTATATAAGTAGTGATAGAAGATATAAATCTACTAAACGATTGCAAGGTTCACCACAACCATTTTCATAAGATGGTTGCAAGGTCCACCACAACTATTTTCATAGGATGGTTGCTCCACCACAACCATTTTCATAAGATGGTTGCAAGGTTCACCACAACAATTTTCATAGGATGGTTGCAAGGTTCACCACAACCATTTTCATAGAATGGTTGCTCCACCACAACCATCTCTACCATGGTTATTACTCCACAGATGTGTAGTCAGACTGTACAGTTATTCACAGTGCCTCAGTAGGTAAGTACAGCAGTACTTCCTTTTCCCGCAGTACAGCAAGTGACAGTACAGTACAGCTGTACACAACAGGTAAGTATGTAAGTACTCATACCTGTGATTGGTTCCTCATCATATCCCACGGTATCAAAAACATATATCGATATATTGGATGCCATTTAAATCGACATAAACTGATTTTAAATCAATGCAAATAGACTGTATGAACACATGTTACTAACTTTTATATAATATAGTTAGAAAAATAAAGTAGAAAGGCTTCAAAATTTGTAATATTTTACTGCTTTATTGTAATATAAATTTTATTATTAATATCGAATATATATTTTAAATTTTATAATCTAAATCTTATCTTCATCAGTTCTACTGTAGATATTTTCAGTTTGGTTTATAGAGATATTTAGATTTGAAATTAAAAAAAATAGGAAATGTGTTTTGCGAGATTAATTATCTGAAGCTATATTTGGCCGCTAAAAATGCCCTTCAGTTAAATTTTTTCCTAGGCATTTGAAACATGAAGTAAAGCATTTGAAACATGAAGTAAAGCATTTGAAACATGAAGTAAAGCATTTGAAACATGAAGTAAAGCATTTAAAACATGAAGTAAGGCATTTGAAACATGAAGTAAAGCATTTAAAACATGAAGTAAGGCATTTGAAACATGAAGTAAAGCATTTAAAACATGAAGTAAAGCATTTAAAACATGAAGTAAAGCATTTGAAACATGAAGTAAAGCATTTGAAACATGAAGTAAGGCATTTGAAACATGAAGTAAAGCATTTAAAACATGAAGTAAAGCATTTAAAACATGAAGTAAAGCATTTAAAACATGAAGTAAAGCATTTAAAACATGAAGTAAAGCATTTAAAACATGAAGTAAAGCATTTAAAACATGAAGTAAAGCATTTGAAACATGAAGTAAAGCATTTGAAACATGAAGTAATGCATTTTAAACATGAAGTAAAGGATTTGAAACATGAAGTAAAGGATTTGAAACATGAAGTAAAGCATTTGAAACATGAAGTAATGCATTTGAAAAATAAAGTAAAGGATTTGAAACATGAAGTAATGCATTTGAAACATGAAGTAAAGCATTTAAAACATGAAGTAAAGCATTTCAAACATGAAGTAAAGCATTTAAAACATGAAGTGAAGCATTTGAAACATGAAGTAATGCATTTGAAACATGAAGTAATGCATTTGAAACATGAAGTAATGCATTTGAAACATGAAGTAAAGCATTTAAAACATGAAGTAAAGCATTTGAAACATGAAATAAAGGATTTGAAACATGAGGTAAAGCATTTAAAACATGAAGTAATGCATTTGAAACATGAAGTAAAGCATTTGAAACATGAAGTAAAGCATTTAAAACATGAAGTAAAGCATTTGAAACATGAAGTAATGCATTTGAAACATGAAGTAAAGCATTTGAAACATGAAGTAAAGAATTTGAAACATGAAGTAAAGCATTTAAAACATGAAGTAAAGCATTTGAAACATGAAGTAAAGCATTTGAAACATGAAGTAATGCATTTGAAACATGAAGTAAAGTATTTGAAACATGAAGTAAAGCATGTGAAACATGAAGTAAATCATTTAAAACATGAAGTAAAGCATTTGAAACATGAAGTAAAGCATTTGAAACATGAAGTAAAGCATTTGAAACATGAAGTAAAGCATTTGAAACATGAAGTAATGCATTTGAAACATGAAGTAAAGCATTTGAAACATGAAGTAAAGCATTTGAAACATGAAGTAAAGCATTTAAAACATGAAGTAAAGCATTTAAAACGCGAAGTAAAGCATTTGAAACATGAAGTAAAGAATTTGAAACATGAAGTAAAGCATTTGAAACATGAAGTAATGCCTTTGAAACATGAAGTAAAGCATTTGAAACATGAAGTAATGCATTTGAAACATGAAGTAAAGCATTTGAAACATGAAGTAATGCATTTGAAACATGAAGTAAAGCATTTAAAACATGAAGTAAAGCATTTGAAACATGAAGTAAAGCATTTGAAACATGAAGTAATGCATTTTAAACATGAAGTAAAGGATTTGAAACATGAAGTAAAGGATTTGAAACATGAAGTAAAGCATTTGAAACATGAAGTAATGCATTTGAAAAATAAAGTAAAGGATTTGAAACATGAAGTAATGCATTTGAAACATGAAGTAAAGCATTTAAAACATGAAGTAAAGCATTTCAAACATGAAGTAAAGCATTTAAAACATGAAGTGAAGCATTTGAAACATGAAGTAATGCATTTGAAACATGAAGTAATGCATTTGAAACATGAAGTAAAGCATTTAAAAAATGAAGTAAAGCATTTGAAACATGAAATAAAGGATTTGAAACATGAGGTAAAGCATTTAAAACATGAAGTAATGCATTTGAAACATGAAGTAAAGCATTTGAAACATGAAGTAAAGCATTTAAAACATGAAGTAAAGCATTTGAAACATGAAGTAATGCATTTGAAACATGAAGTAAAGCATTTGAAACATGAAGTAAAGAATTTGAAACATGAAGTAAAGCATTTAAAACATGAAGTAAAGCATTTGAAACATGAAGTAAAGCATTTGAAACATGAAGTAATGCATTTGAAACATGAAGTAAAGTATTTGAAACATGAAGTAAAGCATGTGAAACATGAAGTAAAGCATTTAAAACATGAAGTAAAGCATTTGAAACATGAAGTAAAGCATTTGAAACATGAAGTAAAGCATTTGAAACATGAAGTAAAGCATTTGAAACATGAAGTAAAGCATTTGAAACATGAAGTAATGCATTTGAAACATGAAGTAAAGCATTTGAAACATGAAGTAAAGCATTTGAAACTTGAAGTAAAGCATTTAAAACATGAAGTAAAGCATTTAAAACATGAAGTAAAGCATTTAAAACGCGAAGTAAAGCATTTGAAACATGAAGTAAAGAATTTGAAACATGAAGTAAAGCATTTGAAACATGAAGTAATGCCTTTGAAACATGAAGTAAAGCATTTAAAACATGAAGTAAAGCATTTAAAACATGAAGTAAAGCATTTAAAACATGAAGTAAAGCATTTAAAACATGAAGTAAAGCATTTAAAACATGAAGTAAAGCATTTAAAACATGAAGTAAAGCATTTGAAACATGAAGTAAAGCATTTGAAACATGAAGTAATGCATTTTAAACATGAAGTAAAGGATTTGAAACATGAAGTAAAGGATTTGAAACATGAAGTAAAGCATTTGAAACATGAAGTAATGCATTTGAAAAATAAAGTAAAAGATTTGAAACATGAAGTAATGCATTTGAAACATGAAGTAAAGCATTTAAAACATGAAGTAAAGCATTTCAAACATGAAGTAAAGCATTTGAAACATGAAGTAAAGCATTTAAAACATGAAGTAAAGCATTTGAAACATGAAGTAATGCATTTGAAACATGAAGTAAAGCATTTGAAACATGAAGTAAAGAATTTGAAACATGAAGTAAAGCATTTAAAACATGAAGTAAAGCATTTGAAACATGAAGTAAAGCATTTGAAACATGAAGTAATGCATTTGAAACATGGAGTAAAGTATTTGAAACATGAAGTAAAGCATGTGAAACATGAAGTAAAGCATTTAAAACATGAAGTAAAGCATTTGAAACATGAAGTAAAGCATTTGAAACATGAAGTAAAGCATTTGAAACATGAAGTAAAGCATTTGAAACATGAAGTAATACATTTGAAACATGAAGTAAAGCATTTGAAACATGAAGTAAAGCATTTGAAACATGAAGTAAAGCATTTAAAACATGAAGTAAAGCATTTAAAACATGAAGTAAAGCATTTAAAACGCGAAGTAAAGCATTTGAAACATGAAGTAAAGAATTTGAAACATGAAGTAAAGCATTTGAAACATGAAGTAATGCCTTTGAAACATGAAGTAAAGCATTTGAAACATGAAGTAATGCATTTGAAACATGAAGTAAAGCATTTGAAACATGAAGTAATGCATTTGAAACATGAAGTAAAGCATTTAAAACATGAAGTAAAGCATTTGAAACATGAAGTAAAGCATTTGAAACATGAAGTAATGCATTTTAAACATGAAGTAAAGGATTTGAAACATGAAGTAAAGGATTTGAAACATGATGTAAAGCATTTGAAACATGAAGTAATGCATTTGAAAAATAAAGTAAAGGATTTGAAACATGAAGTAATGCATTTGAAACATGAAGTAAAGCATTTAAAACATGAAGTAAAGCATTTCAAACATGAAGTAAAGCATTTAAAACATGAAGTGAAGCATTTGAAACATGAAGTAATGCATTTGAAACATGAAGTAATGCATTTGAAACATGAAGTAATGCATTTGAAACATGAAGTAAAGCATTTAAAAAATGAAGTAAAGCATTTGAAACATGAAATAAAGGATTTGAAACATGAGGTAAAGCATTTAAAACATGAAGTAATGCATTTGAAACATGAAGTAAAGCATTTGAAACATGAAGTAAAGCATTTAAAACATGAAGTAAAGCATTTGAAACATGAAGTAATGCATTTGAAACATGAAGTAAAGCATTTGAAACATGAAGTAAAGAATTTGAAACATGAAGTAAAGCATTTAAAACATGAAGTAAAGCATTTGAAACATGAAGTAAAGCATTTGAAACATGAAGTAATGCATTTGAAACATGAAGTAAAGTATTTGAAACATGAAGTAAAGCATGTGAAACATGAAGTAAAGCATTTAAAACATGAAGTAAAGCATTTGAAACATGAAGTAAAGCATTTGAAACATGAAGTAAAGCATTTGAAACATGAAGTAAAGCATTTGAAACATGAAATAAAGCATTTGAAACATGAAGTAATGCATTTGAAACATGAAGTAAAGCATTTGAAACATGAAGTAAAGCATTTGAAACATGAAGTAAAGCATTTAAAACATGAAGTAAAGCATTTAAAACATGAAGTAAAGCATTTAAAACGCGAAGTAAAGCATTTGAAACATGAAGTAAAGAATTTGAAACATGAAGTAAAGCATTTGAAACATGAAGTAATGCCTTTGAAACATGAAGTAAAGCATTTGAAACATGAAGTAATGCATTTGAAACATGAAGTAAAGCATTTGAAACATGAAGTAATGCATTTGAAACATGAAGTAAAGCATTTAAAACATGAAGTAAAGCATTTAAAACATGAAGTAAAGCATTTAAAACATGAAGTAAAGCATTTAAAACGCGAAGTAAAGCATTTGAAACATGAAGTAAAGAATTTGAAACATTATCAAAAGGTTTATTAACTTTATCAATACAATAAATTGTGATGATAAAATACACTACTTTATGATAAGTTGACTGAAGTTTATTCTAATTATTTATCACCGTCCTATAAATATTATTTGGTATCGAATAAATGATATCATTTCACTGTATCTAAAGATTATATCATCATGTTTGTAAGTATTATTCCATGTATTGAATAGGTACCACATCATATAGAAACACTTATGTGAACCATTAGCTATTATTGAAAAGAAATTAAGTCAGAAGTAGTCGTTTCACAATACATTCTGATAATTTTTATGATTAAAAGAGAAAGGACTGTTCCTCAATTTAATGTTTGATATTAGTTTGACATTTCATTAATTTAGAAATTTCTATTTATCAAATTTCAAATTTTATATCCAATTGTTCTATTTTTTTTCATGAATTGATAATAAAACAACCATCATTTGTTGTTAATAATGTGCGCAGTGAAGGTTTAAAACAACCATCATTTGTTGTTAATAATGTGCGCAGTGAAGGGTCAAAACAACCATCATTTGTTGTTAATAATGTGCACAGTGAAGGGTTAAAGCAACCATCATTTGTTGTTAATAATGTGCACAGTGAAGGGTTAAAACAACCATCATTTGTTGTTAATAATGTGCACAGTGAAGGGTGAAAGCAACCACCATTTGTTGTTTATAATGTGCACAGTTAAGGGTTAAAACAACCAAAATATGTTGTTTATAATGTGCACAGTTAAGGGTTAAAACAACCATCATTTGTTGTTAATAATGTGCACAGTAAAGGGTTAAAACAACCATCATTTGTTGTTAATAATGTGCACAGTGAAGGGTGAAAGCAACCATCATTTGTTGTTAATAATGTGCACAGTTAAGGGTTAAAACAACTATCATTTGTTGTTTATAATGTGCATAGTTAAGGGTTAAAACAACCATCATTTGTTGTTAATAATGTGCACAGTGAATGGTTAAAACAACCAAAATTTGTTGTTTATAATGTGCATAGTTAAGGGTTAAAACAACCATCATTTGTTGTTAATAATGTGCACAGTGAAGGGTTAAAACAACCCGCTTTTGTTGTAAAAGTATATAGGCTATGCCGTCACCGTACTCGGAAGGTGGGTATTTATTATCATTGTCCAAAATAGACTGGTTCATGACTTTTGTTCACCCACTGTCCGATCACTGTGGGTGTTCATTAATTAAGCGGTTAAGTATGTGCAATTGAATTGTCTCTCTGAATATCATCTTGAATAATTATTTAATATAATTTGGAACAGCATCAAAGGACTAAACAAAACAAAATGCTTAAAGTACAAACTATATTAGAAAATAATAGAAGTGATAAGGTCTGTAAGTAATCTCAGAAAATGGGCTATGAAAACTATTTCCCGGATTGATGTAAAGAATTATGAAAATGTTTTTTTATCAATCAGTTTGTTTCGAAAAATATAAATATTAGATATTTCAAATAACAGATATTATTTTCTCCATTAATTATTGATGTCTAATATTAATTCGAATTTTCATTATTCATCCAAGAAACATTTTAAACAGTAGTTAATTCAGTTTTTTGATATTTATAATTTTCCTCCATTTTGTTTGTGAATATTATATCTTTCATTACTTTTTTCATATTAGATACATTAATGTCTTTAAATATAATTAATGTATAAAAAAACTATTAAAATAGATCAATATTAATGATATGATTATTTATAAGTTCACTTTGCTTTATTTTAATTATTGATATCTTTATTGGAAAGTTATACTTTACTTTATTATAAGAAATATCATGTGTCTTAAATTTCACTAAAATTAAATAACGATGAAAACTATCAATAACGCGGCATATTGATTTATATATATATACATATTTCATTAAATACATTTAATTCATTGTATCGAACTATTAATTGGCATTGTAAAATATTTAATGATAAATCACACTATATTTTGTTATCTGTGGATCTCAAAAGCATTTTATTTACTTTAATTTAGTTACTGAAAATTGACATTTCTTACATTTCAGTTTTTCAGATGTAACAGAGATCATTGGCAGGAACGAACTATCGTACAAAATATAGATGCTATCCTTCCGTTTAGAATTTAAAGTCAAATCAGATTATTTTAAAACTAACTTCAATTCTAAAAAATCGTGACAGTAAAAAAATATTTGAAAAGAACAAACTTCGATTAATAACCAATGAATACAAATGGCTAATCGATGTTAACATTCTAACAAAATAGTACATCAGTTCATTTATAAGTGTTTCTAATAAATTATAGTGAGAAAATTATCTTTAAATATTTCATTTAACATCAATGTGCCATAATAATAATCACTTTGTAATGTCTTCAACTTATATAGGAATAAGAAGTAATCATTTAATTAGTTATCGTTATATTAAGAATGTTGTATCGAAAATAAATTTCTAAATGTTGATTTGTTTAATTTGTCGAGATTTATTTTAAGAATTTAAACTTTGCATTGAATTAATATATATATATATATAAATCATGTGTTCATTTATTCATGATAGCTTTTTATATATATAGCATAAGTCCATATAATCACATGAAATAGCCACATGTACGTATATTATATGTTGAGTCATGCGGAGTAAATCTATATGCCTATTAGAATGAAAATTTAATTTTAAATAAATATTCATATATTTAGGATATACAAAAACGACTTATAGTTATTTTATACTATATGATATTGGAATATAAATGTATGTTGTATATTACATGACTCAAAGGGAGAGTGGAGACTTACGGGGGTGTGGGGTGAGGGACAGAGAGAAGGCAGGTGTTCATGCAGGTGTGGTTAGTATGTACAGCTGTAGCCTCAACCCCTGTCATTCTCCTCTGAGACTGCGCTAGATCAACACATATAGGGGCACACTCCTCTCATTTTGCACAACATATTAATAACTTCTGTGAAATTAGCTCCAATTTATCTTTTGTACAGATTGAAGTTCTAGTTTTCGACCTACCTATAGATAGGTTCATTCTTTCGACAACACTTATGCATCCTTTTAAGCTGTTAGTTAGCAGGGTGTACAACTCACAGTGCTGCATCTGAATCAAGACAAAGATGGCCTCCCTCTTCCACTCCACTCCATTCTTCGGCAGATTCTTAGAATTATGGCTCTGGGTTGTGACCGTTATAATGGGCAATATATTCCAGTGCCCGCTGTATCGGTTCACAAGTCATGTCCATAAGTTTGCTACAGTTGAAGTCTCCTTTCGAAACCACCGACCCTGCCGAAGACCAAGACTTTAAAGCAGAAGATGAGGACTCGAAAGCTGAAGACGAAGGCTTGGAAGCCGAAGACGAGATCTTGAAAGCTGAGGACGAGGACTCGAGAGCCTAAGACCTGAAGTCATCTTTCCACTGCCACGTGGTCATCGTGTGAGTAATTTATCGTTTATTCATTTACACTATTTCAATACAAATATTATCTACCTTTTTAACTGAGAATTTTTGAGAATATATCTATTGTGCATCAGATATTTAAATTTTTTTATAATTAATTGTTTTTATTTATTAAACCATTTTTATAAGATTCTCCGAAGTTGATTAAGAAAAGATGGAGTCACAGTCCAAACAGCTAAGCGAACAATAACTATATTGAAAGGAGGTTTATTTCATTTCATTTTATTTTATAATAATCAATTGACTAAATAATTATATTATACCAGATATTTCAACAAGTTTTCCCTTTAAATAATTAAATACATCTCTTCTATCAGAGAAATATTCCACCCGAGTTCTATTTAAAGTTTTTTTCTAAATACGTATTTTATTTTTAAGGGCAAAAGTAAAAGATGAGAAATCTAGTTGATTGATTGAGTTTTTCTTTGCATTTTCTTTACATTTTACAGTTATATTCTTGTTTTATTATTCATTTCATCATCCTTTACAAAAAAATTTGAATTATTTTAGTGCCCATTAATGGTTATTATTGCGATACGGTCTTTGCAAAAAAGTCTTAATCAACCTAAATGTTCATCGTCATGCTAATTAAAATCAAATTTTTCTGATAATAAATAAGACATTGTCTTGTAAATTGCAACGTAAATAATTTCTTAACATATTTAATAAAATCTAATAATGAATTTGATTTCCAAAGCATACAACAAAAATTTGAATTGATTTTTTTTTCAAATTTGACAACTCAAACATTTAAGATGAATTTTATTATTTGATTAAGTTTATTCTCGAGAAATGTTTATCTATTTCTCAACTTACTCACCTCTGTGTAATTAGCTTATGTTTGCATTTCGATTCCCTGTGAGGCAAATGAATTCTTTATATTTCAAGTTTTTTTTTCAAAATCTAACTTAGAAAAATATCCTTTGTTATAGTTTAATGAAAACAATTATTATCAATATTAAATTTAATGGAATTATTGAGTAAATCATAAAAAAAATCCTCTTTCTATTTCCTATTTTGCCTAATGGCACCATGAAAATTCTACTTTATAAAAAGACTAACATTCATTTTTCCATTATAACATTTCTATATTTGGTTATTTAAATAAAATGCTGTCCAGCAATGTCCTCATATCAAAATAAACAACTAATTGAAAATAAACTTCTTTCAGTTCAAATAATTATCGGTGAAAATTGGTTAAAATTAGATAAATGACAGACACCCTATTAGTAAATTTAACACAAAATCATGCCATAAAATAGTGTGTTATCTTTATAATTTTTATTCTACTATAACTTAAATCCATGAATATCTAATTCAAAATTAAATGTCATTAAATAAAAATGAATTATTCAATTCTATATGAAAATAACAGTGGTAACAACTTAAAAGCATTGGTCACCCTGACCATTATTAGCTACTGTAAAGCTCTTGCTACAGTGATATTTTCTCAAGATAAAGCAGGAGGACACTTCTGAAGCAGGAGGACATTTCTAAAGCAGGATGACATTTCTGAAGCAGGAGGACCATGGTATCTTCAGGAGGACATTACTGAAGCAGGAGGACATTTCTGAATCAGAAGGATATTTCTGAATCAGGACATTTCTGAATGATGAGAAAATTACTGAATCAGGAGGACATTGCTGAAGCAGGAGGACATTTCTGAATCAGGAGGACAATACTGAATCAGGAGGACATTGCTGAAGCAGGAGGTCCAAGGTATCTTGAGGAGGACATAGCGAACTTCTGAAGACAGTACGACTCCATCATATATCTCAGATAGTCGTAAAAGTTGCAGCCTATGAGCGTAAGAATAGCTACCAATGTTGAAGGATCTATAACGTCACATCTACCTACGTGTGAATTTGAAAAAGTATATGGTAAACTTCAAACATGATAAATACAGATTACAAACTGAAATAAATGAAAAATTTACAGCTAATTGAATTAATTTATTGAATAATAATAGATTATAATGATTTTTCTTAAAAAGAGTCTCAATCAATTTTATAGAATCTGTTATCTGACGCTTTGGTTCGTAAATATTAGAATAGTTGATTTTGATCTAATTGATAAAATGATGCATTTTTGCTATGGAGAATAGTATAGATATGTGAAATAAATAAATTGTGGTATCAGGTTAGTAAACTATTTAGTTTTCTGTAAATTGACTTATAAAAAGCTTATAGAATGGCTTGAAAATGAGAATTTAATACTTTTTCCATTCAATAAATATCCTTAACCTTTATGAAAATAAACTTATATGAGAAGATATTTGTGATTTTTTATTACCCCTATTCTGTTTTTATATTGTAAGAATTTATTTCAAATTTAAATATGATAATTATTCTTTTCAATATTGTGAACTATCTTTCATCAATTTTGTTCTTTAGTTGATTTTGCAAATTAATATTGGAAACAGTAGCAGTTAGCAAGAATTAAACTTCTGATATTAACGCAAACAATTCATAATTAACTGAAATATCACAGCCTTCCTTTCGAGATTATTTAACCAAATACTTAGTAAAAACCTAAACAATTGAAAAAATATTAAGTTGAGTCGGATCCGGGCTACTTATTCTTAATTAATAGCTTTTGAGGAAAGTTAATTTGAAAAATAAATTTCCATTAAAATTGATTTATATTTTACGCATTTTAATTTTCAAATTCACACACAAGTCTGAATCTTCATACGAGAAAAAAATGACATGAAGATGTTTCATAAATTGCGATGTAGATGATCCATAATTATTCATTGAAAGTGCAGTTTTATCGTAATACGCACTTCATTAATTATTATGTTATGGAAAACATTTATGGGTTTAAAAAGGTACTTATACAGTCAAGGCGAGGTAAATATCATTACTAAAACATAATTTGATGGCCAAAATTCGAAAAGATGCACATTAGAAGTTCTTTTACATGACTCCTCTCATTCACAGAGTCAACATTAGTTAGATAGATTAACAGCAATGAAAAATTTATATATTGAAAAGTAGACTTTAAATATTGATTGAATTTATAGCTAGTTATTAGTTCTTGAAAGATATTTAACGCGAGGAACAAAAAAATGAAATGGATTAAATTTTTTGTGACATATCTATAGCTTGGAGTCGTAGCTGGTAAAAATTTTCGACTCCTGAATCCGACTCCATCAAAAAAAGCTTTGACTCCGACTCCACAGCCCTGGTATTAACAGTACAAAACGTACCTACCAATGAGAGTTCATAAAGCAGTTTAATAATTTCAAATTAATAGAGGGTTTAACTACCGTTTCAAAACCAAAGGCCATGTCACTAATATCAAAAGGGAGTGAAGTACAAGAGGCTAGAAGAAGCAGTCATAATGGAAAGTGACTATGAACTAAGTCACTTACCACCAGTTGGTGATTATAATGAGGAATTTATCTAAAGACTGAAAAGATTTTTCACCGATATAATATCATAAAAGGTGATTGATAATTGGGTAAGAAAGTTTCGGGAGATTATTCTGAAAGTCAAGTCACAGCACCATTAACATCAATATTTTCTTAGTTTTATAATACAGTAGGTACAGTCTGGAATAGGCTAATTTCTATTGGGTGAACCTAGGTGTCACTACTGCATCAGTCTAGAGCAAGTTCTAATTCCTTGTCTCAAGTTCTTTTTCCTGTAGGGCCTAGTGACAGTTGAATGCAGACTCAAAAAGCAGTTACTGTTGTTGTTAAAATCTTCAACGTGAAGAATTTCCAACAAGAAAAGGGTTACAATCAAGAATTCCAAGTCAATGAGCTTTTCTAATAAATTAATCAGCTATGACGTTGACAGGTCAGCCATATGAGTTGTTTGAGTTTACCTCTTTTGATAAATGAAGGTGAGAAAAGATAACGTGAAACAGTCACTTAAATTACCAAGGAAAGGGACTGTACTTATGGAGGAAAATGGAGAGGTGATAGTAAATGAAAACTACAGAGTCTTCCAAACACACTAATCTAATATCTCGTATTTTTAGAGCATAACCCTAGCGCTATCCTATAAAACTACAAGTAACGTTAAAAAAATGATAAACATGGTAAAAAGGAAAAACAATCCAAATTACAACAAATCGCAGATCAAGGAACACTTTCTCTTCCATTCATTTCACCACAGACAGCTTCAGGATAGAACCCCTTGAGGATATCAATTCAATTTAGACTATTTTATTGATAATAATTCGTATGTGTGAATTTAAACCATGAAAATATTGATAACATATATTTTAAATGTATCATCACAATAAATTTTAATGCAAGCTACCTTTAAAATTAGATAAAGACAATCTAACAATATCAAAAACAAGGATCACTAGATATATACATATGTACTACTAAATATAGCTTCAAACTGGATAATTATTCATTTTCTAAATGTCTCGAGTAAGTTTTTAGGAATCACAGAGAGAGTTTTAGATGTCACAGGAGTATTGAGGTACACCAATTGGTGAGCTAGCATTTCTAAACGAATTGCATCTACGATACAGACCAGAGTCTATCATCAGTTATTACATATAATAAATGGTTTGTTAGATGCTAAGGTATATTGCAGGGGATTTATGTCCTCTAAAAATATAAACGTTGAAGATATAATGGTGTGAAAGTAATTGAAATTAGAGTTTTCGAATAAAAAGATGTCTATTCATCATACGGAACAAATTTGAAAATTGTCATCCTATTCCTGATGATGAATTGGCATCTTTCAATTCAAACGCTCTAATCTTAAAAACCTCTAACGTTGATATTCAATAAATATCTCGATATTAGCTGAGGTATATTGCAGAGGAGCGAGTCTCCAGACTAGTGCTGAGACCACTGGATTGTCTTGAGGTCGATACCATCCTGTACCATGTCCCACAGAGGACTGAAAAGAGGGAGAGAAGTGGGGTAAATAGATGATTTAGTGGGTGTTTGACGTCGGCTTCAACCATATCGCTGACGTCAAATGGAAATTATATACAAGGGACTGGAAGAAGCAGTCAGAAAGGAAAGTGGCTTCATGAACAAATTCACCTATTAACCTAACACAGTAGGTGTTGATGCTCATGAATGCAGAAAAGCTACTCCGGGTAAAGAGATGAATTGGGTTACCTGAATTTATTACTAGGATTTAGTAACAGAAAATGCAACTAGTAGTAGTAACTTGCCTAGCAACAGAATGCATTGATGAATGTGCAATAGAATTAATTCTTAACCATTATATTGAATAAATAACTAAAAATTTACAAAAATTATAAACTAGCCCCAATGAAATTTATATATAACTAGTTACTGTTCAATGAATTACAAGTTACTCACCTCATTTCCCTGAGCCTAGTGACGTGCTTAACTACTTTGGAGACAGTGTAGTCAACCTCCTCCTCTGTGGTGAAACGACCAATGCCAAACCTGTGAGAGCAGGGGGAACTTTAGAAAACGGGGAAACAAAGAACACATTTACCTGAAGCCATATCACCTTCCTGGTGAGATTGAGTGATAATTCATAGGATATAGCTTAGAGGTGTTCGTATAGTCTAACTGATGAAATATAATCTTTAGATGAAATAAGCAAAAGAAACTCTGCTAGCTATGTTGAATTTCAGCTACTAATATTAGCTAATTATAACTATTTAATGCACTAGTTAATTGCATGAATTATCTGTACATTTAATGGGCAAATCGATTTTTAATTTATGTCTAAATTCTGAAACATTGAAAAGAGTTTTACAAAACAATCTGAAATATAAAAAGATGATTAGAACCGAATAAAACTTTCAATAATAGAAAAAAATCTTTTGGGATAATTTAATGGATAAGGATAATTTTCTTAATCTTTATATAGCTACCTACCTAATTATATTCAGATATTTTTTTATAGTCAGTCATTTTTGACGGGTAATACACTATATAGTGATTAGATAATAGGCAGACAACTACCAATTCTAGTGTTTTCCATAAGATAAGATAGTACCTAAAGGCATACTGGTCAGCAACATGGATATGAGATTTTTCAGTTTCTTATTACTAATTACTAATAGCAATGCAGTTCACCACAGAAGTGGCTGTCTGTCACTAACCTAATGGAAGAGTGTGCCAAGTCTTCCTCAGCTCCCATTGCCCTGAGGACATAGGAAGGCTCTAGAGAGGCACTGGTACAGGCTGACCCTGAACTGAGGGCCACATCCTTCAGTGCCATCAGAAGAGACTCGCCTTTAGGAGAGGAACAGGTAAGCATAGTAAATAAATATTAGATTGACGCAGGAAAGCGTCATATTTGCTTCCTTAAATGAGTCATTTCCCTATTAGGTTTCACCTCTCTAATTATTATAAGAAAGCCATTAATTAATGTCATAGTTTCTCTCAGAGACTAGATCTGTGTAACTGGCGGACAATCCAGCCAATTAGAAGCTAAAAATTTGCTCAGCCAGTCAGCCGTCCGCCAACCAGCCATCTCAGCAAGCCAGTCAGCCACTCAGCTCTACATAAGTAGCTGCACTAGCTATTCTCATCAGATCTTTGGAACACCTACTGATAAGAAATATATATCCTTTTGGGGAGGAGGAGGTACCAATAGGGAAATGACTCATTTAAGGAAGCAAATATGACGCTTTCCTGCGTCAATCTAATATATTTACTTCCTACATTTCGTCATTTCCCTATTAGGTTTCGAAGTACCAATTACGCCGCAGGTATAGCTACGGTGGAGGAAAGGGATATGGACACACAGATCAAGGCTCTCATATATTCAGAGAAACCAACATAGAATAACAGTGAATCACATAATTCAGAACAACAAAAAGATAACTGTGGATCAGTAACTAATGTTTAGTTGCTAGTGGCACAAATACAAGAAATAATAATGATTCGTTACTAATAATCTAGTAATGACCAAACACATATCTACTAAACAGATTTAGGGTTTAATTAAGTGTCTACCGCCAATGAAAGGCGTGATAAGAGAATCAATAGAGTTCAGATAATTGTCAATGAACACGTTTGGGGTCAGCCAGAACCCTTCTTTGAGTATCCGTTCCATAGGGACGCCTCTTGACCAAGCAGCAATGTATGCCTGACCCCTGACTTCATGCGCTGTTCCTTTGAAATTAGGAGTAGCTAATTTAAGAGCTTGTAGTAGCCAATATGAAATTCTCCCAGATTTTAGTGGTTTATTTGACTTTGGATGGATAAACAGGTAATTATTATGAGGCAATTTCTCAGTCATCTTGGTGTACTTCAGTAAGCATGCCACTGGACATAACTCTTGTCGAGGAAGGCTCGGAAAGGAGATGATATTGGGTGAGGAGTTTGCTCTCTGGTTCTTATACAAGAACTTGTCCTTAACTGGAATAGTTAGAGTATTACCAGACTGAACTATGCCTCCCCTCACACAAGCAGACAATTCAGAAGCTCTGTTACCCGACGCAATTGCCGTAAGAAAAAGACATTTCAGAAAGAGGTCTTTAGCAGATGCTCTGTTGTTATTGAAGCGAGGTAGTTTGAAAAATTCGAGAGCATGGTTCAAGGACCAACTTGGTATTTTCTTTTTAGGAGCTGGTCGATTTAAGAACTGAGCCCTTGCCAGTAAGTTGAAGTCCTTATCCTTTGTGTTTATCCCGAACCCCATTTTCAGAGGTAGGGATAAGGCTCCTCTGTAACTTAGCACAGTTTTGGAAGAGAGCTTCTTTTTCTTGTGTAGCCATATTGAGAATCTAAGGATGTGAGCTTTAGTCAGGACCTTAACCACAGGGGGCAGCCAATTTTGGAAGCATCGCCAAACAGACTGATATTGGTTTGAAGACGATTTACGGAAGGAAAGAGAAAGCTGCTCAGAAGTAACTTTATCGTATTTAATAGACCATATTCGTTTCAAAAACTGAAGGCGGTCCACCTTCCGTAAAATCTAGTCTCCTGATATTTCTTTCCCTGAGACCATTTGAGAGACGCTTTTGTGCAAGTGTAAATGATCTACTGCTTTTGACCATATTGTAGGAAACCATGGTGCCGTGGGGCGCCACGGGACTATGATCACGCCCCTCCCTTTGTACTTCGTTAGAAATGGGATCAGTTTCGGAATCAGATTGACGGGAGGGAATATGTAAATTTCCTGGAAGTGGCTCCAGTCTATTGATAGAGCATCCGTCCCTATTGCCAGGGGGTGCTCGAAAGGACAAATGAAGTTTGGAAGCTTGGAGTTCAACGGGGTTGCCATCATGTCTATCACGAGCTTCCCGTGCCATTCTTGAATCATGTTGAATGTGTTTATGGATAATTCCCATTCTGTTGGTTGCACTGTGGATCGACTGAGGTGATCCGCTACTATATTCTCTTTGGAATTTATTCTGGCTGCTACCAATGTTAACTTGTGGCGTTCCGCCAACTCCATTAACAGAGTAATAAGAAGGTGTATCCGACTGTTGCGGCTTCCCATCTTGTTTATGGAGAATCGAGCAGTTTCGTTGTCCGTGTATACGAGTAGATGCTCGTTGCTTAATTGCAACACCTTTATTGCTTCCAGAATTGCCAGCAATTCTAGGCGATTGATGCTCCATTCTTTCTCTTCTATTGACCAGTGACCCTGGGCCACTTGGTTGTCCGAAGTTAAGCAGCCCCATCCCTCTAGGGACGCGTCTGTCCAAAGGGTGAGTGTTGGCTCCGGCATTTTCAATGGATAAGTTTGAGACAGTACCTCCAAGTTTGTCCATGGGATAAGTGCTTGCAATAGATGAGGGGGAATTTCCCTCATTTTGTCCCTGCAAACTGTTGGCCCCAACTCCTGTGGTTTTGCCAAGGGGTAGAAGATTAGTCTGAGTGGTTTCACCACTTGGGAGAAGAATGATGCTTGGCCGATCAGACTCTCCCAAATTCTCCTGCTCGCTTCCCTTGAGGTGATGAGATTGATGGCCTCTTTTTGCATGGATAGCTGTTTTTCCATAGGGATGGCCCACATCATCTCTGGAGTGGAGAATGATATTCCCAACCACACAAAGTGTTGAGAGGGAATTATCATTGATTTTGTTAAGTTTAACAGGAATCCTAATTCCTGTAATGTCTTCATTACGGAATTGGTCGCACAGAGTGTTTGCGTTTCCGTAGGAGCCCAAATTAACAGGTCGTCTAGATATGCTAGCAACTGTATGTTTTTTAGATGCAGCAACTGTAAGGGCCATTTCATGATCATGGTGAATATCCTTGGAGCTGTCGACAGTCCGAAGGGCAGAGCCTTGAAAAAGTAAAGCTGATCGTTTAGCATGAAGGCCAGGTATTTGTGAAGGGATGGTCGTATTGGTACGTGCAGGTATGCGTCCTGTATGTCCAAAGTTGTTGCCCATGCCCCTCTTTGCAGTAAGTTTGCTGCAACGACTTGATTTGTCATCTTGAATCTTGAGTTTTCGATAAACTGGTTCAAGTGGGATAGGTCTATGACAACTCGATAATTGCCGTGCTTCTTCGGGACTAAGAATACTCTGCTTTGGAAACAAAGCTGAGTTGGGACAGAATAAATAGCGCTTTTTGAAAGAAGATCGTTCACCTCTTTTACTAGAGTAGTGGACGCCTTTTGAGAAGTTGGGAATGACAGAGGTGGAGTCTCTAGCCATTTCCAATGATATCCTCTGAGAATAACATTTCGTATGTACTTTGGAGCTCCCCGCCATCCTTTTTGAAAGGATTGAAGGCGGGCTCCCGGTGAGTCAGATATTTGACTTTTTGTAAGGGTTTTTGTTGAGTTGTCCTGATACTGTGCCTCTCTTAGGGATGCGAAATTTCTGTGTATCAGAAGTTGATGCTTCTGATGGCTTAGTGTTAATGTAAGAAACCAC
Source organism: Caprella mutica (assembly GCA_947561585.1). Lineage (NCBI taxonomy): Eukaryota > Metazoa > Arthropoda > Malacostraca > Amphipoda > Caprellidae > Caprella > Caprella mutica. The sequence goes on from CANNZV010001073.1 coordinate 175,138, forward strand.
ATAAGGGTTCTTTGAACTCTTAACTCTTTCTGACTGATTCGAGTTATTTTGTTGACCATGGCCAGCTTCACTACGAGAGGAGGGTCGCCTCCCTTGAGCTAATGGCAACTAAGGTCTTGACCTCTTCCTCTCGGAAGGGTCATAGGGCTTTACTATTGGTCTCTTATTATGAGACCTGTAACTTGGGTGCTGTCCATGGAAGTGTACAGCTTGTGAAGCCATCGAGTCCGCAGAAGAAAACTCTTCCCTCCCAAAAAGAGAATCCTGGAGTAGTGAGGATTTTAGGAGCTTCTCCTTGATTATTGGAGGCTGTACTTTGGCAACAGTATCGTATCTCATAGAGGCTTTATGTGTCAAAGCCTCTCTTGACAGGGACAGTGCTAACTGATGTGCTATTTGTTTGGAATAGCCAATGAAGTTGTTGACATTAGATATTTTTTCATCTCTGTCCTGTACGGAATGTACAATAGACATTTGAGGAATCAAACTCAAGGCAGCTTGAGCAACTTCCAGTGTCTCAACTAATTTGCAGGCTGACCAGGCCGTGTGGCGGAGTGAGAATTCCTTCTCGATATCTGCCGTGCGCAAGTATCCTAGTCTATTTCCCAAATGGAGACCCTCTGAATTGTGGTCATTTTTAAGCTTAGGACCTTGGAAATACTTCGCATAATCAGACTCATTTAAGAGTTCCAGTTTACCTCCCCTTGGTTTGTTCTGTTGTCTCTTTAGACTTAGAACGTCTCTAGACAGAAGCTCTATGTCTTCCGACATTGCGAACTTGTCAACCCTTACGGATGACTCTTTGGCATTTGGACCATGCCAACCGGTTACGTTAGACAGTTTGCTGTCCAAAAGTTTAAATGCATTCGAAAAGGTCTGAGCATGGGAGGGGGGACTTGACGGCATATTATTAGCTGCCGTGATTAGTTCAATCAGATGCTCCGACATACGAGCTGATTTTTGAACTTTGAAGGACAAGGGTTCGTTAGGGCCAGGTTTCTGGACAATAACTATGTCCTCTTCAGTGAAAATATGATCCTTCCATTCAATAGTTGAGACGCCGATTACTATTGCATCTTCTGGCATTAAGTAAGTCTCTCGAAGTGTATTAGGAGTGCTAGCCATACCAATGGAAGCCTCAGAAGGAACTGGGGGCGAGGTTTCTCGAGAATGCAGACTGGGTGATCCCTGAGCATCAGGTATATAATCATCCTCAGAATCTAGGAACAAATCCTCAGAATCTGGTCGTCCAGCATGTGCCTCATCCTCTGTGATGAATGCGGTATTTGGAACCGCGTGATGATTCTTATTGGTGACATTCATTTCCAACCGTTCGTGTTTCTTTTCAAGAGAATCTAATTTCGATTCAAATTTTTGGAACCGAGAATTCATCGTATGAAGCAGATGTAGAATAGACCCCTGGTTGTTATTATCATCATGAAAGACAGGATTGACGCCATCGGCGCTACTGTCACGGCTCTGGGGCTTCTTCAGCCCCAAGCGTTCTAGAAGGGGAGTGTAGAGGTTAGCTTCATCCTGATCTTGCCAGAACTCCCAAGCCTCGCTAGAGGATTTACCTCGTTGTTGACGAATAGTTTTGATAGATCTGAGCCACGAAATCAGGTTCTTGACATCAGTTCTGTCTCCCTGTTCAGCTTTAGTGAAGAGCTCTTTGCATTGAGTGCAGTCTCTTACCAACAGGCGTTTTTCATGATTGATGCAGTTAGAGTGTTGTAAACAGGAGTGATACTCCGTACACTTTGAACATTTATCACTCATTGTAAATATTGATTTATATATAAGTGATCTGTAACATATAAAGGTGATTAAGAAACGAAATACATCGCATTATTGGTATATGGGAAATGACAATTTCTCTAGTTATTACTCTCCATTTTTTTTTTTTTTTTTTTTTTTTTTTACTCTTTTGGAACAGAGTTATCTTTTCAAGGGAGACATCTTTTCAATGTGCTGTATTGCATCTTATATCTGTGTCAGGTTTAAAGGTATATTTTGACTGTGCTAGAAAGCATCTTTTAACTTGTGCCAGTTTTTTTTTTTTTTTTTTTTTTTTGCTAAGGCTTAGCCAGGCAGCATCTCATAACCATACTGGGTTTCAAGCATCTTGTAACCATGCTAGGGTTTGGGCATCTTTATGATGTGCTATATAGCAATCTTAAAACCGTGCCCGGTTATAGGTATCTTTTCATTGTGCTAGAGAGCCTCTTTAAACCGTACCAGGTTTTTTTTTTTTTTTTGTGCCGAGTCATTCAATGACTATGTGCTATTGCATCTTTTGTTAATGTGCTAAAGCATCTTTTGTGCTTAGGCATCTTTTTTGTGCTTAGGCATCTTTTTGTGTGCTAATGCATCTTTTAGGAGAGGAAGGTGAGAGGTGTTTATCCGCCGGAGGCGGACAAAGATCTGATGAGAATAGCTAGTGCAGCTACTTATGTAGAGCTGAGTGGCTGACTGGCTTGCTGAGATGGCTGGTTGGCGGACGGCTGACTGGCTGAGCAAATTTTTAGCTTCTAATTGGCTGGATTGTCCGCCAGTTAAACAGATCTAGTCTCTGAGAGAAACTATGACATTAATTAATGGCTTTCTTATAATAATTAGAGAGGTGAAACCTAATAGGGAAATGACGAAATGTAGGAAGTAAATATAGGAGAAGTATACTAGTTTACGAATTCATTGACGGTTAGCAAAGTAGGAGGAGCTTAGCAAAAAGTCTAGTGGAAAGACTCGAAAAACCCTACGTGTGTACGGCCCTTTAATCTAATGATTTTACTTCTTTGGGGCACGGTGGGACACTCACTAAATGACCCGCATATTTCGTTACAGTTGTTACATGGTGGAATATTATGTATAATGTAACCCACCATAAAATTATCATTCATGAGCACAAGCTGCATGGTGAGACTATTTAAATAATTATTATTATAAAAAGAATGTCTATGCATCTTGGTACTCTTTTTATTGTTAAATCTCGTGCCTTAAAATTTAATCACTACCAGATCAGAGGCAGTAACTAGCTATCAAAAGAAGCACTGAGCCAAGAGAGAATATACAATTAGCTTCAATACCAAGAATGAGTTAGCTACATCAACTATCTGATGTCTCACCTTCCACGCAACCGAAAGAGAGGTTCACACAGCCAGGGTAAGTGTGGTCAGGGTGACCATTTCTGGTGACATGTGTCAGCTGGCTTGTCACACCTGGTGATGGAGGAGAGAAAATAACAATGCAGGCAAAACTGAGACAGAATTAGAAAATGCAACCAAAAAATAATTATAGCTACTAGGTTTTGATTAGCGGTCCGATTTTGGGCTTCGATAGTGACAAAATGTATACTTTATTGAGTTTCTGACCGAGTAATTTTCCTGTAATCAGGCAAGAGACAAAATTGTGTATTTATAACAAACCTTGAATTAGTTTAGCAGAAAGTCTGTCGACATGTTCTGCATCGAAAGACATTTCCACCTTAGCAAGGGCACACGCTGCACCCAAACCAACCACCAAAGGAGTGGGCAGAGTTCCTGACCTTTGGTGAGAGAGGAGGATTTAGAAAGGTAAGAATTTAGATAACCTTTTTCACCTTTCTGGCATGTTAAAATTATATCATATTTACCTGTAGTTAGCTGTGCTCTCAATTTAATCAAATAGCTATTATACAATGGATTTAATCATAAACAGAAGAGCGTGAATTTTAAGTGATGTGAAAAAATATTGTGTAGAGATCCTAAAAGGTAAAGATCTGTATTCACATAATAACATAAATGTAGCAGTGAAGAATACGTCAATGTTACGTAGCTACTAAATAGGAACATGCTAACTAAAAGTCTAAAATATCAAACTGTATTTTCTATCAAATTCCTCCGTTTGTTATATTACGAATAATACAAGAAATTATAAGCCACACCATTTCTACTTCAGGTACAGAAACAATATCTATCGGAAACGAGTGAGGTAATAATAACAGACGAACTTTCTAGTTAAATTGATACTAAAACAGAATATTAATTTACTAGTACACAAATGCTGCAGAAATGATCCTGTATGAATATACAATTTTCACACCAAATTTTTTTTAGAGATTTACTTTTCAGACTCTAGTAATAATTTCTAGTGTTTTCTTGCCCAAAAAGTTTATAACTTTATATAATATAGCTGAACTTCATAAGCGTTTGAGCGATAATGAAATACCTGAATTAACTCTGTTCTTTTGTCTCGTTTTGTAAATTATATTTTTTATGTTCAATAAAGATGTTTAAATGTTTCAAAGAAAGTGTTATTTATAAAGGAGCAGCACACTAACCTCATTCCTCTCTCCTGACCTCCTCCACTCATCTGGGCCTCCACTCTAACCCTGGGCTTCCTCCGCACATACAGACACCCAACTCCTTTGGGACCATAGATCTTGTGACCACTGAATGGAAAACATAGAATTGACTTTTGATGGAAAAGATGTTCATACTTAATCCTTCACTGGTCAAGACATACTGTAGGACATTTTTTTTTTTTGGATAGATAACCTTCCTAAGAAAGAATATGTTAAAAAAATTGACTTTTATAAAGTTTTAAATTTTCTTAAATGTCCAATATCATTTAGGGATAACTTTGGGTGGTTCGAAATTTTAAATTTTTAAGTAGAATAGTCTACATTTATTTTTATGCTTCTTTTTGCTAGAATATGATTAGTTATATAAACTAAATATCGACATTATTTGATGTTTTTCTAATGTCCTATGGACTCTAATGAAGATTTAAATTTCAGGGAATATTATTTTTTTCAATAGCTAGTTAAATTCATATAAAAAAGTAGTGTAGCTATCTAGAAGTGGAGAATATACAGTAATAGCATCGTAAGAAACTATAGAAAACAAGAAAACGAATTAACTTTTTAGCTACACGAGTTAGATAGGACTAATAACTAACTATCTACTTAATTCAAATTATAAGAAAGTCGTTCCAGATAAACAATCATCCACTAGTTACCTGATGGACATCAAATCCACCTTCCATTCATTAACATCTACAGGTATTTTACCAACAGCTTGAGCAGCATCAGTGTGAAAGAAGATCTTCTTTTCCCTGCATAGAGCACCTATTTCCCTGTGAATAGAGACAATGTCAGTAGGGAACATGTGGTTAGAGGATTATCCTGCTTGAAAAAAAAAAATTGTGCTGGGAAAAGAAATGAATAAATAAGTTCAATAAAACGTTGAGTAGTTATGTAACAGTCAATAATTAAGAATTAGAATAGGCAACTCAAAATAGAGCTATAGGGTAAGAAGTGAATTATCGGTCAGTTTCACATCTTCAGTCAAATAAGAAAATAACAATATATTATTTACTTTTTATATTAATTATACTATTATATATTTTATTTATTATACGACCAAAAATGTGGAACCATCATATAATCCTCGACTTACCCTACCGAATGTTTTGTGTCAAACTAATTACTAGCAAAAATACATAAAGTGACAATAGCTACTCACTCTACTGGTTGCCTGACTCCAACTTCATTGTTCACTGCCATGATAGACACTAGAGCAGTGTCAGGCTGCATGGCACTAGCCAGTTCAGACATTGATATCACGCCTGACTGACTCACCGGTAAGTAAGTCACTGACCAACCATCGTGTTCTAGGGATCTGCAGGAATCCAACACACATTTGTGTTCCTGTAAACAATGATTAGGTTACAGTTTGGAGTTTACGTTAGCAAATAAAAATACTAAAATAATAACCATGAAAATAGCTACTAAAAGTCTACAATTCTATTTTTATACATTTGCAAGCAAGTTATACCTAATACTGAATATAGAAATGAATATTTCTGTATCATAACATAGCTATGCTAAATTCTTTGAATCATAGCTAGATATTGCTATATAGAAAATATAAATTATGATTATGTAACAAGAAATTAAATCTAACAAGTTATTATCACATCAAAATATTTCAGTCTAATGTCAGAGGGAAATTTTAAGAGGCATTTACTCAACATAACTAGAAACTTTGAAAAATAACTAATAGCTAACTTACGATTTGAGAAGTGATCACGTGCCTTTTCTTTGCTTTGTAAAATCTGGCTGCACCTTTGATGCTGATGTTATTGCTTTCAGTGGCTCCTGATGTGAACACAATTTCTTTGGGATCTGCACCAATAAGGTCTGCAACTTGCTAATAATGAAAGGGAAGAAATGTTAAGGTAAGAAATAATTAATGAAATTACAAATAAACTTTATAGATATACCAATTGGCTATCAACTAACTTCTCTAGCTGTCTCTACTGCAGATTCACTTTCCCATCCATAGGCATGGGTTCTTGAGTGAGGGTTGCCGTACTGAAACGTCTGATAGGGCATCATGGCATCCAAGACTCTAGGATCCAATGGAGTGGTGGCTTGTGCATCAAGATAGAGAGGTCTTGGCTCTTCTTTGTCGGCATTTGCAGCTACACTCATCAAACGAAACTGATTAGGAAGGTGAACCATTGGGTTAACTAAACAGGGTAACTTATTAATAAGTTGAGCACTAGGCACCACTTTCCTGGTAATAAACATCATTATGGAGAGTAAAAGATCTGAAAACAGAAAATAATAAATTTTACCAATTAAATTTTTGACTTAAGCGATTTTTTATAGTTTCAATCAGGGTTGTTAAATAATTGATCACTATACATGGTTAATAATACAAAACATCAATCATATTTTGGTAAAATAGGAAAAAAATTGATATATTTTAGATAAATCATTTAAATATTAATTAATGCTGATGCTATGAAACATTTTACTACCAATTCATGAATAATTCTTAGCTACTAGTCTACTTTAATGAGCTCATAATGAAATTCAAAACTCAAGTTTTAGATAGCTAACAGCTAGATTCAAATATTTCTTGAATTCTTATATTTATTTCCATTGTTTTACATTTCAAATGTTGATGTTTAAATATAATACATAAGCTAAAGAATATCACAGTGTGACTCAAGACTATATCTCACAATATGGTGAGAAAACACTGTCATTTTCCATTTTACTTTCATTTTAATGTTTTCCATTAAAAAAATTAAACTACTAAGATTAACTAATCATATTTCTAATATTCGAGGTTATTTAAACTCTGCGTTGAAGGTTTTTTTTTCAGATATCAAGCTTTCGAATAGAAAGATTTCTATTCATCATCAGGAGAAGGGTGGAAAAACCTGGACCTGACAATGAACCTGACAAACACACTTGATTTTGTAACAGATATATAGAAAGTAAAAATATTCTAGAGAATTGATGTAGTAAGCAATAGCTAAGTAAGTAACAAATTTTCTAATTTTTTGTCTCATATCTCAATACTAAATAGATTGTTATTTAATATTAATAAACTTTAGGATATATAGCTTAAATAGAAAGACGGTATCCAACATACAACCATTGGTCATAAAATTCATTGTCAGGTCCAGGTTTTTCCACCCTTCTCCTGATGATGAATAGAAATCTTTCTATTCGAAAGCTTGATATCTGAAAAAAAACCTTCAACGCAGAGTTTAAATAACCTCTAATATTATGGATTTCCCGTTGAGTTTGAATCTTTTCAATCTAATCATATAGCTACATAATATATTTAAATGATTTAATAAAACTATTTTAAATGATGGATAAAAAAACAAATAAACCATGAAAACCAAATCACCCTGGTTTCAATCAATTATTAATGCATTATGCAGCTAATGTCACTCATTAATTTTTCAGTAAACCATATGAAATTTGATGGGCAATGAACAGGCCAGTTTACAGAGTATGGGACATTATTAACATTTTCTGTTGATACAATCCTAAATTTACTCCTATATTTGCATGCATTTTATTGAGAATAGAAAAGAAAATAGAGGATTTCTTGGAGAACAGTTAGGGCTGATTTACACCATCGCTCTGCTCTCACTCCGGTTTCATCCTGGTGCATTCACATGTTCGGTCCGGTCATGTAAACTTAATTAATGAATGTTCCTGCAGGAGAAATGGTTTATTAAACAAAATTGATGAATGTTCCTGCGGGAGAACAGGAGAAGGTTTATTTAATTTAATTGATGAATATTGCTGCGGGAATCCAGTCTGCAAAGTGTGGAAAATCTGTCTCCATAATTTTATTTTGATGACAATTTGTCTCCAAAGATTTTCAAATCTGTCTCCAAAATGACCAGAATTCTGTAAAATGTCTCCAACAAATACATGTAAACATAGGAATTAATTAAGAAAGTGTCACCAAGAACTTACAAATATATATATTCCCTCAAAATATGTCTCCAAAGAACTTCGGCGACATGGACACACTTTGCAGACTGGGCAAGAATAAATGATTAAATTCAGATTAAACAGTTAATATATGGGGGAAGCTTTCCATATTCTGCAGACTGGCCAAAATAATCTCAAGAGATGCTCAAATGCACATGTATCAGACATGAAGCATAGAGATGTTTTCAAGTGTAAAATCTTCACTAGAAAGTCAAATTTCTTTTTTAATAAAGTATCTTAAATGACAGTAAATGTGGGGACTTCAGGACCTGGACCCATCTTCTCACTAAACTGGAGACTTTCCTGCCACACTTTGACACTGGTAGGACTATTTACCGAATGGCAACAAATGGTACCGTATGGTACGTTTCGGTTATATTTAACCGAATGAGGAATATCGTCAAATAATTGTAAAGTTGAGCTAATCCTAACGAAATATTACACAATTAAATAAGCTGGTTCTATTTAAATATGCTGGTTCCATTAAAACACATAAAAGCAATTGTTTGATTTTACCTGCACCCTTCCTCCACCTCTCTACACTGTAATCCTACTCAATCTTAGACTACCCAAGGCTTGTAGACTATATAAACCTTGATCCTTCCCGCCTCTGTTCGGCTCAAAATAACTTGCATTCGGTAAATAGTCCTGGGACTATTTACCAAATTCTTGTATTGTTCATATCAACCGATCTCGCTGCGCAATCTGTTGATCAATAGCACAACCATCGATCAATTGCTGCGCATTCGAATGATATGATTTTCTTAGTATATGCATTCAACTAATAGTTTACTATTAAATGAAAAAATACTTAAATACTTTTTTATATTTAATAAAGCAACCATCAGTCGATTGTTGCGCATTTGAATGATATTGATTTTGTAAGTTTATGCATCTGATTGTTACATTTAATAGAGAAACCATCAGTTGATTGTTGTGCGTTTGAATGATATGGATTTGATAGTTTATGCATTTAATTGATATATTTAATAGAGAAACCATCAGCCGCTTGTTGCGCGTTTGAATGATATGGATTTTGTTAGTTATGCATATAATTTTTGCATGACCTACCAATATCCATATCATTCAAATGCGCAACACTCGACTGATGGTTCCTCTATTAAATGTAACAATTAGATTCATAAACTAACTAATCCGTATCATTCAAACGTGCAACAATCGACTGATGGTTGACTTATTAAATATGAAAAAAGTATTTAAAAGTAATTTTCCATTAAAAACAAAACAAATAATTAAATGCCTAAACCAAGAAAATCCGTATCATTCGAATGCGCAGAAATTGATCGATGGTTGCGCTATCGATTTATATCTGCGATAAAATGTGCCAATTTGATGTACAAACTAAAAAAAATCATATCATTCGAACGCACAGCAATCGATCGATGGCTGTGCAAACTATTGATCAATAGATTGCGCAGCGAAATCTGTCGATATGGCAGATCACTCAAACGAGCGTGACATAGATAAATATTATAGATCTAAACCTATAGATACATTTGGTACTACAAGCCTTCTTTCGGTTAAATATAAACATCCATTCATGATTCGGTAAATATTCCTAGGACTATTTACCGAATGGACACTTACATTTCAACTGAATGG